>JAQZBX010000752.1:14346-97673 GCA_029593785.1 Cabassous unicinctus
TTTTTTTTTTTTTAGGTACCAGGGGCTGGGGATTGAACCCGGGACCTTGTATGTGGGAAGCCAGGACTCAACCAATGAGCCACATCAGCTTCCTTGAATTGGTTTTTTCATTTGTTTTGCTTGTTGTTTGTTTTTGTTTTTTCAGGAGGCACCGGGAACCAAACCCGTGACCTCCCATGTGGGAGGCGGGAGCTTAACCACTTGAGCCACATCTGTTCCCAGAAAAAGGACCAATTTTTCTCCTTTTATGTCTTGCTTATTTCACTCAACATCATGTCTTCAAAGTTCACCTACAATGTAGCATATATCAGAACTTCAATCGTATTTAGGACTAAATAATACTCCAATGTGTGTATATATCACATTTTACCTATTCATCTGTTGATGGGCACTTGAATTACTTCCACCTTTTGGTTATTGTGAATGATGCCACTCTGAACATTGACATACAAATATGAGCTCGATTTTGAGTATATAACTAGAAATGGGTTTGCCAAGTCGTATGGTAATTCTACGTTCAACTTTCTAAAGAACCACCAAACTGATTTCCATGGCAGACTGTACCATTTTATGTACCCAACAACAATGTACAGGAGTTCCTATTTCTCCATATCTTTGCCAACCTTGCTATTTTCTGTTATTTATTTTTTTAAAAATAATAGCCATCCTGGTGGGTGGGAAGTGGTATCTCATTGTGGTTTCGATGTGCAAGTCACATGACTAATGATGTTGAGCATTTTTCATGGGCTTATCAGTCATTTGTATATTTTATTTGGAAAAATGTCTATTCAGGTCCTTTGCCCAAGTTTTAGTTGGGTTGTTTGTCATTTTGTTGTTGAGTTGTAGTGGTTATTTATATATTCTGGATATTAAATCCTTATCAGATATATGACTTCCAAATATTTTCTCCCCTTCTGTAAGTTGTCTTTTTATATTCTTGGTAATGTCCTTTGAAAGTCCAGAAATTAACCCGCACATCTATGGACTACTGATTTTTTACAAGGGTGCTAATTTCATTATATGGTGAAAAAATAATCTTTTCAATAAACAGTACTGGGAAAACTGGATATTCACATGCAAAAGAATGAAGTTGGAACCCTACTTCATAACGTACCAAAAATACTCAAAATGATGTGAATATTCTCACTGTCCTGATTTTGTAATAATCAGGGTAGGCTAAACATTTGCTATATTAGAAACCATGCATGTGACCCCAGACCTAGTTTTTCTCCCTAGGTTTGGTTTTTAGAATGTTGATGATAAACTAAGTTTGATTTATTATATGACCATCCTGTATGGGAAATGATTGTAACTCTAGGTTTCTTTGGTCAACCTTAAGAGATATAGGAGGGGGACGGATGTGGCTCAAATGGTTGGGCATCCGTCTCCCATATGGAGGGACTTGGGTTCAATCCCTGGGACCTCCCAGTAAAAAAAAAAAAAAGAAAATATAGAAGGCGCGTAGGCCACCAGGCCCCATGTGCGGGTATGCCGTTAGGCCCTGCAAGCGGGTGAGCAGTCAGGCCCTATGCATGGGTGTGCCTGCCAGGCCCCGTGAGCGGGTGAGCCCCCCAGGCCCTGTGAGCGGCTGAGCACCCCAGGCCCCACGAGCAGGTGCGCCATCAGGCCTTGTGTGTGGGTGCGCCATTAGGCCCCGCGAGTCACGCAGCAAGATAATGACTTAACAGGAGAAAAACCAGGGACTAAGGTGGTGCAGGCAGTAGGATGCCTCTCTCCCACATCGGAGTTTCCGAGGATCGAATCCCAGTGAAGACAGGAGGAGAAGGATGAGAAGAGAGGGCAGGAAATGGACACAAAGAGCTGCCCAGCGAATGGACACAAAAACAGCAAAAACGGGGGGAGGAGGGTAAAAATGGATAAAAGTAAATAAAAAAAAAAAGTATAGGTAAGATACGGACTATAGTCAGTAGTAATACTCTGACGACGCTCTTTCATGATTTGTTAACAAATGTTTCACAACAATGCGGGGTGTTTGTGGGGGGTGATGTGTGGGAGCCCTGTATGATGTTATGCATGTTTGTTTTGTAAGTTCACGATGTTTACTGAGCACTTATAGTTTATGTATGTTCATGTATGAATGATATACTTCAATAAATTGTTTAAAAAATATCATGTATATTTGAGTTCGAACCCTAAAAAAAAAAATTCTCAAAATGGATCAAGGACCTAATTATAAGATCTAAAACCATAAAACTCTTAGAAGGAAACATAGGGGGACACCTTTGTAACCTTGTATTTGTCAGTGATTTCTTAGGTATGATGCCAAAAACATGAAAAACAAAAGAAAAAATAGATAAAATGGGCCTCATAAAAGTTAAGAAAAGTCTTTTAACAAATTTATGCTGGTTTTATTGGATAATTACATGGGGAAAATAATGCAATTTTATTCCTATCTTGAAATAAATTTCAAGTGGAACGCAGGTCTCAGTATGTATCGTAAAAAAAAAAACAACTCCCAGAAGACACATAGCCAAAGATCTTCAGGTCCTCGGCACAAGGAAATATTTATTATTAATGGCATTTTAGTAAACACTATGAACATGGATAAATTGAGTACCCTTAAATTATGAACATATGTACCAAAAGGCATCTTTACGTAAGTGAAAAGGCGATCCACATTTACAATATTACCTACAGATGGCATGTATGCACAATAAAAAAAGAACATCTGTAAATTAATAAGAAAGGCATACAAATATTTAGAAAACTGGATGAGAGACTTAAATATGCATTTCACAAAAGAGGATTTTAAATATTTAATAAATATATCAACTTAATCCTTCATCAATTATCAAGGAAATTCTTATTTAAGCCATGATATAACACTGTACACATAATCCAGAAAGGCTAAAAAAAAAAAAAGATAAAAACACCATGTGTTGAGAGAGATGTGGAGAAACTGGAACTCTCATACACTGCTTGCAGAAGTGTTAATTGGAAAACCATTTGGGAGTATTTACTTAAATGGGGCATATGTACATCCTGAGGGCCAGAAACTCTGCTCCTACATATATAAAGTAGCAGAAATGTGTACATTTGTTAAAAAAAAGAGACATGGATAGAATGTTTATAGCAGTGCTATTTATAATTACCAAAAATTGGAAATAAGCCAAATATTTATCTAGATTAGAATTAATAAGTAACTTATGGTCTGTTCGTGAAGTTGATCAATACTGGTGAATTTTATGTAATGCTGAAAAAGAAGCCTGGCACACAATGATATTGATTCATTTTATATAAAGCTAAAACCAAGCAAGACAATGCATTGTGTTAGAACTCAAGATAGTGGTTATCTTCAGGAAGGGGTGTCTAGTAAATGAAAAAGCTTTTTTGGGGTGCTGCTGATATGCTACAATGTTTGCTGCTTTCTGTTTATATGTAATATTACACTAAAAAATAGATGCTTTTCTTTCAAATGTTTGTATAAAAGTAATGAGCTAAGATGATACATCAATATTTAGGGTCCCAAGAGTGGCAGTGGGCTTCAATGTCTGTTCTGAAGCTTCCCTGGGGATTTTCATCATCAGCTGAACATTCCTTGAATGAGGCATGCCATGTTTTCCCTGTCCCCTACAGTTTGTGGGGACTGGACTGCCCATAAGAACCTCTGTCTAGTTGATAGAAGTAGGATGTTGTGGTCATAGAAGCGTACCCAAAGTGAGGCCTTGTAGCAGTTTGGCATTGTTATGAATTCTAAACATAGTTATTGGGCTATGTTTGTAAACTGGTCTGTCAGAGGTCTCACTTTTAATTGATTAAATTATGCTTAGGACTTTTATTGGGCCATGTCAGTAGTGCATTGAGTCCCTGCCTGTTGGTGGGCAGGGACTTACAGATAAAAGCCATGGCAAAGGACTGAGTTGGGAGTTTTGAGCTGGAGCCTGGGAAGTGAACATACAGGAGAGGAACACAGAGGAATAGAGATGGCTTCTTAGACATGGCAGAAGCCCTGGGGAGAGAGACAGAGCTGTTCGCCTGATAGTCTACAGCTGGCCTTGTGGAGAGAGCACAGCAGCTGAGCCTGGAGAGAAACAAGCCCCAGGAAGAGAGGAACCCAGGAAGCCTGAACACTTGGCAGATGGCGGCAGCCATCTTGCTCCAACACGTGGCAACAGACTTTGGTGAGGGAAGTAACTTATCCTTTATGATCTGGTAACTGTAAGCTTTTACCCCAAATAAATACCCTTTATAAAAACCAACAGATTTCTGGTATTTTGCATCAGCACCCCTTTGGCTGACTAGCAGGTTGATTACAGGAATACTAGCTCATGGAGTCTTCCTGCAATGAGAACACTGGTCCAAATCAAAAGAACCTGAAAAAGCAGCCTCTGTGAAGAGAAAGTCTGTCAAAGAGCGGGAAATGGATTAGGGAGTTAGAGACGAGGCATATAATTTGTACGCATGCTTCCTGCTTTCCAGAGCGTGCTTCACTTTCTAGTGTGCTCTGCACAAGAGCTGGGAGGAACAGCTCCTCCATGGCTGACTCAACACGCTTGGGAACTACGACCTTTTGTCCTTCATTCTTGTCTTTAGGACTCTTTGACCTGCCCATTGGCCAGACACAACAGACCATCATCTCCTGGACAAGCTGTGCTCACACACATTTATATAAAATTGTCAGGAATGCTTCCCCATTCATTCTGTAAGACTCAGCTCAACTGTCTCCATTTTGGGGAGCTTCCCTGCACTTCTCCCGGTAGAATGAAGCCCCCTCATTTTCTGAGTAGAACGGGGTGGCTCCTCCATCACCTCATCATACCTCACATTAGAATGGCTTAGCTCAGGCCCTTTTTCTCTAGACACAGTCTTTCAGGGTCTAGAAGTGAGTCTTCTTCATTTTGTTTCGCCCTTGTGGTAGGTTGGATTTTATACTCCAGTTTACGATGTTCTTACTCTTAATCAATGCCCCTGTGGGTGTGAGCCAGCTGTAAATAGGGCTCTTGAAGATGTTATTTTTAGTTAAGGTTTGAATGAAAGTGGGTTTCCATCCTGATTTCTAGAGGTCTTGTAAAGAGGACCTGGAAATCACATAAGTGAGAAAGGAAGGGATATTTCCATGTCATAAAGCCAAGCAAACGGGGGTTGCCAGCAGCCAGCACCAGAGTGCTACAGTCTTCAGAGAGAAAGCAAGCCTGCCTGATATCTTGATTTTGAACTTCTTCAAGCCTCAAAACAATGTGCTATTAAATTCCCACTGTTTAAGCCAAACCACTGTGTTGTATTTCTCATAACAGCTCAGGAAAACTAGTAGGTGCTCAATTCATATTTAATGCATTTAATGAAAGAATATGCCAGAAAAAGAAAATGCAGAATAGAAGCACATTTTATGTTAAAATTTTATGACATAATTTTTAAAAATTTCCCCAATTATTACTGAATCAGTTATGTTACTTTAGGGGATTTTAAAAAAGAGTTAAATGGGAAAAGAATGTTTTTATTTGAAACGGAAAATAATTTTTCATAAGAGAGACTTTTGTAATTGTTTAAATTTAGAGAAAAATAGAAATAACAGTTCATTATAAGTGTTAGTTTAGACTGAAAATAATGTGGATTTATTTTGTTTCAACAAAATTCTATTTGGAGATTTAATAATTGTAAAGTTTTGCAACCTTAATAGAAAATTAGCAGCATGAAATAAACTCTTCGAGTGAATGTGAAGAGTTTACATTTTATAAGTAACCTGATAGTAAATATTTACCAATTAAAAAATGATGAGAACCCTGGGCTCTCATTTCCTCCAGCTTCCACTCTTCTTGGCGCTGAATTATTATCTCCGATAGCTGCCAGGAGTTCCTCGAAGCTGAGACAGTTTTGGTTACGACATGGGGAGAACACAGCGTTCAAGAACATTGAGAAATGCAGGGCCTGATAGACAATCAACTGAGTCGGCAGAATGACAGGGCAACTCTGTCCTTGGAAAAAATAATAAAAATAACTTTTATAGCACCTTGGTCAGACATAAAGTCAGCGCTGTCTTTGACTTTACCCTCACAAAGTTTCAACATCAGCCAAGGGTGTTTTCTGTAGGTGTATAGTCTTCATAATCATCACATAAAGTGACTTTCTATTGTGATCTTAAGTTGCTTTTGCCATAAATTCTTCAGTTCTTGGCCTGTTCGTTTGTTTCCGGTTTTTTTCTCTGTTAGCCATAGTGTTTACATATACACTTTCCCACACTTTACGTCTCTTAGGATAGAGTTCCAGAAGACGCAATATCCCTGGTTAAATGTGTTACTGTTGACACGTATTGGCAAATTGCCTTCACGAGCATTTGTGCCAATTTACCACTTTCATCAGCTCAGTGATATATGAGTTGCCACTTCCACCACGCCCTGGACAGCAGCGGTTACTACATTTTTAAAATGTTTTAAAATTTCATCAGTGAACTATGCTGCTGATTACTAAATTGTAAAAAATAGCTCTCATGAAAGAAACATTTTTTTTTAATTCAGTTATTGGCCAGCTCTCAAAGGAACCTGTTACATACCTACATTTTCCATAAATAATCTTGAGAAATTATTTAAATTTCAGACCCTTTAATTATTACATCAAATTAGACTACGACTGTCAGCATATTTTACACAAAACACATTTTGGAAATTTGTGATTTGTTTATGAGGTTTTAGAAAAAATATAAATGGAAACATTGCACATACAAGTGTGATGAACAATGTGTTTCTGAAAAACAGCTTGAAATAATATAGAAAACTTGATCTCATTTTAAACGGAACTGCTTGGGATTTCTGGAATTGATTTAATAGTTCTTTGAAATATTTAGTCTTTACATTTAGCACATATATAAATACCCACATCAGAAATGTATGGCTAGAACAAAGGCAGCAGGGTGAAAATCATGTTTTTGGAGAAGGCTTCCAGTTCAAACGTTACCACATTAGCTTCAAATTTTATTTTTGCTCCAAGAATTTCTTTTGATGGAAATCTAGTGTACTCAGACTTGACCGCAGTTGAAAATCGCTCATTGCATTCAACATGGTTATTTTACAAACAATTCCTGGTCATGTCTACTTCTGGGAAATTAGCAGAGCTTTTTGGAAATGGAGCAATGTTTCTACATTTAAGTATCAGTTTCATATATTTCCCCTACCTGGACACAACTGCTCTTCTTTGCTAAGAGACATGTGGCCTGGAGGACCATGATGATGCCTAGTGACATTAGCAGGAATACTCTCCCCTGGCATCTCCATTGGCTTCCCAAACCCCATCAAGTAACAGCTCCATAGAGGCCATAAGATGGTGCCTCTAGTGCAGGGAAATGAGAATCTGACTCAGGAGCTGACCCCTCTAATGTCTTAGTTCCTAAGAGGTGCCTTTCTCCAAGCTGAATCCCAGGAAAGCGGGAACAGATGCTCCAACAAGCATGAGGTGCAGGAAAAGGGACTGGGCACTGACACTTGGCTCTGCTGTTTGTCAACTTTAAGTGACATTGAATGACTCACTTCTGCCTTTGTAAATTATTGGGATTGCATTAGATGATCTCCAATGCTCCTTCCAGCTCTGCCTTTCTATACTTTAAATTTTGCATTCCTGAAGCCTCTGGTTCTTCTTTGCATTTTTTTGTAGATTTGTATAGAAACATATAAAAATAATTTCAGTTTATTCATTTATTCCACAAATGATGATTAAGCTTCTGTTTTGTAGAAGACACTCATCATTGACAAAGGCACAAAAATGACTGTGATTTGGTCCCTGTTCTGAAAACCTCATGGTCCCATGAAGGGAAAAGTTGAATAAATTGTTTTGGCAGGAACGTGGTAAGTTCTATGATAAATGCATAAATATGTTCTTAGGACTGTTGGGAAGAAATGTATCCAATTCTGCTGCAAGGGTTTCAGAGCCTCCATCCCTAAAACGTTTACATCAGAGGTGAATCTCAGAAGATGAATAGAAATGACATCAGTTTGGAGTATTACAAGAGGCCCACTTCTCATTGTGGTTGTTTATAGTTTTTTACTACTAGAAACAATGTCAATAAATAAATCTATTCTACATCTATATCTAAACAGAAGCCTGAAAAACATAGAACATTATGACAACTACAAAGTTTGGTGGTCTGAACCATGAGGCAGATTGAAGAGGCTTTGGAATTCCGGAGACCAGTGGCCCTCAAACTTTGCTATCTAATAGACATCCTGGGTAGATTTTATAAACCCCAGTTCTTGGGCCATAACCCATATTATTCAATCAGAAGCACTCTTGAGTGGGACTGAGGCATCAATATTTAAAAAAAAATTCCCCAAGGGATTGCAACATGCAGTCAAGCTTCAGAACCAGTACCAGGCGATATGGAGCCATGAAAGATTTTAATCTTAGAATACGATCGTAAATGGTATTTCTGGTGGATATTTAAGTAGGACCTTCTGGTAATCAGTGTGGAGGAAAAACTAAAGCGAGGAGAGGCAAGAGGTAGGTGAGGGATTTTTAAATAGCATCAACAAGAATGAATGTGTGAGGGAGGTGGTGAAGGTCAAAATGATAGAAATTATGAGGGCATTGCTTTAGTTTGCTCTGCTGGGAAAACAGATATCATAAAATGGGTTGGTTTTTAATGATGGGAGTTTATTTGCTTACAGTTTGAGGCCTTGAGAATGTCCGAATCAAGACATCATCAAGGTGATGCTTTCTTCCTGAAGACCAGCTGCTGGCAATCCTTTGGTCCTCTGCCACATGGCAAGGCACATGGTGGTGACTGCTGGTCTCTCCCTTCTCTTGTGGGTTTCATTGCCTTCAACTTATTTCTCTCTGTGTGTTCATCCTGTTTATAAAGGATTCCAGTAAGAAGATTAAGACTCACCCTGGGCCATGCCTTACCTGAAGTAACCTCCTCAAAAGGTCCTACTTACAATAGGTTCACACCCACAGGAATGGATTAGCTTTAAGAGCAGTCCTTTCTGGGGTCCATACAGCTTCAAACATCTCAGGCATCATTGACAAGATTTGGTAAGAAATTTGATAAAGGTGAGATGGAAGGGGAAGTGGGAGAAGATAGAGTTTAATCAAGAGGTTGGGATTCCTGGATGAATAGCAGTGCTATTAACTGATACAGAATAGAGAAATGCCTGAGAGAAATTTAGGAGGAAATGTTTGTTAATCTGGGAGGTATTTAGACAGGAGCTCTGTGAGAGAGGTTTGGGCTAGAAGTAAATATTCAAGAATAGTGGGATTACAGGGGGTTGTGAAGCCACAGAGATAGGCAAAGTTTCCTCCCAGGGAGGGGCACAGGGCAAACATCTAGAGAGCTTTAAAAAGATACCATTGCCTGTCCCAACTCAAACCAGATAAATCAGAACCTCTGGGCATGGGCTCAGGCCTTGTTGTTGTTTTATGTTAATGGTTGCATACTTCACAACAAGGTTCATGCAAGGCAGTGTGAAGGAACTAAATGATTTCTCACAAACAATCCTATTACCATCTCCATTTTGTAGATTGCAAAGTTGAAGACTTAGAGATGAAGGGACCCAGCTTTTTAAGGGAAAGAGGCAGAACAAGAATCCCTGAGCTTCCCTTTGGACAAGTCTGTTCCACCGCTTCAAAATGCAGGAAGGCTCAGAGTCCGGTGAAGTCCTTTCAACCCAGGTGAGGGTGGGGACCCATTTCTCCCACATGCTGGCTTCAGGATTTTAATAGTTCCTTGAAACCCATGAAACTAGAATAGTCCTTGACTTTGTGAAACAATGAGGGGTTTACATCATCCTTTTTTTTTTGACCATTTTCTTCTTCTTACCTTATTCTTTTCATTCAAGCTCTTTGGGCTCCATAACTGCAGAAAAAAGAAAAATGGTGATATTATAGAGGCAAATAACTTTCCCCAAATGTCAATTTTGATGAGAGACAAGTGGTTAGCAGACATTCAAGAAAAAATCATCCAAATTTAAAATATATTATTTAATTCCTAAAAGTGACCCCTTAAGGGACAACTAGCAGGAAGGCGGCAGAGTAAGGAGCTCCTGGAGTCAGCTTCTGCTACAGGGCAGTTTGTAATCACCCAGAGCTATCTAAAACACCTGTTTGGGGGCTCCAGGAAACCAGAAGAGCATCCTGCAATATCCTTGAAAGAATGGAAGGAGGAGACTACCTATCTGCAGAGAAGACTGTAACTAGAGCATGCCATGCCCTGGAGGCTGGTGCCCATCCTCCACTAGTGGCACAAGACGCCTCGGGAGCTATTCTGCAGCTGGAATTGGAAGTTCCACTTCCCAAAAATGGGGGAGGAAGAGACGGTTGGCAACTGATTTCAGCTACTGATTCGTAAATTTGACTGGTGAAATTATAACCCTAAGAACAGCTTAAGTTTGAACCTGTCCAAATCTGAAAGAGGCCGGTAGCTGACTGAAAATCACAGCAATGGTAGGGACCAGCTTCTTTCACCCAGAAAACCTGCAGCCCAGGCCTAGTCTTCAGCCCCACCTCTAGCAGGGAGGAAGCTGGCGCGCCCTGTACCAGCCTCTCCGGGTAACTGCAGGTACATTCGACTGACACAGGCTGAATAGTTGGAAGTCTACTGGGGCAACTGCCATCATCTTGGATCCACATGGCATAGATTGCTGCCCATACCTGCAGCTCCATCCCAGCCCAAGGCAGGAGAGAAAGAGGCATGAAGCTTCATCAGTCTCTCTGGGCAAATACAGTCTAGGCCTGCATGACTTGGATTATTACACACAGCTGTGGCTCTGTCCCTACCCCTAGCAAAGGAGAAAGTTTGGGGAAGCTTCATTGGCTCCTGGGACAATGAGGGCATCTTGGGGCTCCACAGCTGCCAGCACCAATTACATCCTTGGCTCCTACTACACAACCAGCAAGGGAGAAAGGGCAAGAAAGCCCTAAACTAAAGAGAGAAACTGTACCCAGAATAAATACTTTAGTAAGCCAGATGCCAATAAAAAATTACAATCCAGAACAACAAACAGGAAGATATGGCCCAGTTAAAGGAACAAGATAAGCCTCCAGATGACACAAAGGTGTTGAGAAAACTAATCATAGATATTTAAACAAATCTCCTTAATAAATTCATTGAGATGGCTAAAGAAATTAAGGATATTAAGAAGACATTGGATGAGCACAAAGAAGAATTTGAAAGCATACATAGAAAAATAGCAGATCTTAAGGAAATGAAAGGCACAATAAATGAAATTAAAAGTACACTGGAATCATATAATAGCAGATTTGTGGAGGCAGAAGAAAGAATTGGTGAGCTTGAAGACAGCTTCTGAAAGCAAACATACAAAAGAACAGATGAAGAAAAGAATGGAAAAAATTGAACAAGTACTCAGATAACTAAACAACAGCAAAAGACATGCAAATATACATGTCATGGGTGTCCAAGAAAGAGAAGAGAAGGGAAAAGAGGCAGAAGGAATATTTGAAGAAATAATGGTAGAAAATTTCCCAACCCTATTGAAGGACATAGATATCCATGTCCAAGAAACTCAATATACTACCATCCAAATAAATATGAATAGACTAACTCTGAGATACATACTAATCAGAATATCAAATACCAAAGACAAAGAGAGAATTCTGAGAGCAGCAAGAGAAAAGCAACGCATAACATATAAGGAATACCCAATAAGATTAAGTGCCAATTTCTCATCAGAAACCATGGAAGCAAGAAGACAGTGGTATGATATAGTTAAGGTACTGCAAGAGAAAAACTTCCAGCCAAGAATCTTATATCTGGCAAGATTGTCCTTCAAAAGTGAGGGCAAGTTTAGAGTATTCACAGATAAACAGAAACTGAGAGAATGTGTAACCAAGATACTGGCTTTGCAGGAAATACTAAAGGGGGTGTTACAGCCTGAAAGGAAACACAGGAGAGAAAGGCCTGGAAGATAATTTAGAAATGAAAGTTATATCAATAAAAGTAACTAAAAGTGTCAAAAGAGTGGTGAAAATAAAATATGACAGAAAAACTGAAATATTCAGGAATAAACTTAACCAATGATGTAAAGCACTTGTATTTAGAAAACTACAACTCATTGTTAAAAGAAATAAAAAAGACCTAAATAACTGGAAAAACATTCCATGCTCACAGATTGGAAGAATAAATATCATTAAACTGTCAATTCTACTCAAATTGATATGCAGATTCAATGAAATCCCGATAAAAATTCCACCAGCATTTTTTTTAAATAAATGGAAAACACAATTATCAAATTTATTTGGAAGTGTAAGGGATCCTGAATAGCCAGAAACATCTTAAAAAGGAAAAGTGAAGTTGAAGGACTCTCATTTCTGGACTTTAAATCATATTACTTAGGTACAGAGGTAAAAACAATATGGTACTAACATAAAGACAGACACATAGACCAATGGAACTGAACTGATGGTTCAGAAACAGATCCTTACATTTATGGTCAAGTGATTTTTGACCACTGATGCTTAATGTGTATAGAAGTTTTAATTAGCTTTATTGTAAAAGTGTGGAAATGTACAGAATTGATGGTAACACATTATATATATATAATGCCATTATATATAATGTGATGCTAACACATTATAGTGAGTAACAGCTGGTTTATAAATGGGGATGTGGCTGAAAATGGTAGTCTAGGGATGTAAATGCCAATTGACAGAAAGCTGGAGAATAATCTAGGGACTGAATAGCACAGTAAATCCAGAGGTGGATGAGAAGTATGGTTGATGGTACAGATGCAAGAGTGTCCTTTGTGAGCTAGAGCAGATGTACATCACTATTGCACAGTGGTGGGTATGTGGAGAAGCAGGGGAAAAATACAGCTGGAGTGACCTATGGACTGTGGTTAACAGGAATAATGTAATATTCATGCATCTATGCCAAAGATGTACTGTGTTGATAATGGGGGAGTATGGAAAATGTGTGCCAAATGTATACTGTGGACCTGGTAATAATCAGATGATATTATCTCATAATCTGTAGCAAATGTTCCACCACGGTGTGGTGTGTTGATAGAGGGGTGTTGTTTGGGAATTCTGCACATGTGCATGATTTTTTTGTAAATTTACAACTTCTGCCATATAAATATATTTAAGAAATAATATTAGCATGGGTTAGGGGAAAAATACACCAAATGTAAGATAAGGATTATAATTAGTAGCAAGATTTTGACAATATTTTTTCATAATTTGTAACAAATGTCACACAACAATGCAAGGTGTTGTTGGTGGTTGATGTATGGGACCCCTGTATGATGTTATGAATGTTTGCTTTGTAAGTTCACAACTTTTACTATACACTTATTGTTTATGTTTGTACATGTAAAAATGATATAAAAATAGTAATAATAGGGTGGGTTTGGGGAAAAATACTTTGTTTAGTAGTAATATTTTGAGGATACTCTTTAATCATTAGTTAAAAATGTTTTACAACAAGGCAAGGTATTGGTGGTAGGGTGAGGTATGAAAGCCCTGTATGATGTTATGTATGTTTATTTTCTAAGTTCACAGCTAACACTATACATTTATTGTTTATGTATGTTTATGTATGAGTGATATACTTCAATAAATTTTTTTAAAAAGCATAAAAGTGACCCCTTAAAATGTCAGACTTGGATGTGTTTCTGACTCACTGTGACTTCTTCTCAACCCCTTTTTTCTCCATTTAGGAGCTACAATTGTTTCGACATGCCACCTTCAAGGGCTCAGCAGATCATTTTCCCAGACTTTTGTATAAGAGCTATTAAATGCAAATTTGTAGCTCTAAGTATTTTGCACGGAATAGCTAACATATTAAGCTTTTTGTGCTTATATCACTTCCACAAAAGTTCTCAGATGAATAAAAATGAAGCATTGTTGGCTTTAAACTTAGAATTGTCTGTGTTGAAATGCTTCCTAAAAGTAGAAAATATTTAGATTTATCTTGAGATCCTGAAATCCCTTTAAATACCCTTTTTAGTCCTGAAAGATGTGTGGATTGTGTACATCTCATAAGGGAGTCAAATGGTGAGGGACATGCCCATTTTAAACAATTGAAATATTTTTTTAGCTGTTTAATTTTATCTCCATGCTGAGATCTAGCTATACAATAACCAAACCCTCCATCATCTGTATTTCTTAAGGCATTGTGGAACATATATAATGACTGGTGTAAATCAGCATTTTTCCAAAGTGCCAGAAATGACTAGTTTGTGTTTCAGAGCAACTCAATGCAAAGGTCTCTGTCCCATACCCACAAATACAACACATTTTAGAGTTTCCTGCCTTCTATACTACAACAGGGTCTTCCTTGCCCATCAGACAATAAGCAGAGGAAATGGGCAGCCAGGCAATACTTTAAAAAATATATATATTTAAAAAATTTTTAAAGATACTTAGATTACATAAATGTTACATAAAAAATAAAGGGGATTCCCATATGCCCTGCTCCTTACTCCTGCCACATTTTCCCACATTAACAACATCCTTCGTTAGTGTTGTACATTTGTTACAATTGATGAACACATTTTGGAGCGTTGCCACTAAGCATAGATCATAGTTTACATGGTAGTTTACACTCTCCCACACAATTTTGTAGGTTATAGCAAGATATATAATGGCCTGTATCTGTTGTTGCAATGTCATTCAGGACAATTCCCAAGTCCAGAAAACAGACACCCCACACCCCACCACACCATGTCTTACACACACAAACCACACACCATATTACACCTGTTTTTCCTACTCCCTATCCTCAGAACCTCCAATGGCCACTGCCTCCATATCAATGATAAAAGCTCTTCCATTTTTAGAATCACAGTAAGTCTGTAGTAGAATAAGTCTGCTTTGGTCCATAGTTCATTCCCCAATCCTGAGGATTCTGGGATGGTGATGTCCACTTCACCTTTAATTGAGAGGGGGCTTCGATCCCATGGGGCAGATGGATGGGACTCTCTCCCTTGCAGTTGTAGACTCTTTTGGTTCCTTGGGATGGTTGTTGTCCATCATCATCTCCTTGTTAGTTGTCCTGGGTGAGTGCAATGAACTGGAGGGTAGGTGTTACAACTCCGTTGAGATTCTGGAGGGCAAGTACTTTGAGAGTGATTCTCTCTAGAATAAGCTGTCTTTTTTATTTCTCCCACTGATGTTCCAAATGCACAATTATTTTTTGAAATTTCAACTTTTGTTCATAGTTGTCTTAATTTCCATTTACAGACTATTTCCTCTATCTAACATAGTCTATTCTAAAACTGCTTCATTGGAATTGATATTTATTTTTGGAATCTGATATTATAACCCTAAAAGACCTCAGGTATTATTGACTCTTTTTTATTTTAAAGACAGAGACTTGGTATAGAGAAATTATGACTTGCCCAGGTCACACTTGTAGTAAAGAGGGGCTCTTAACATCCAGATTTTCTGATCCCAACCTAATGCATTTCACAATCCCCTTCAGCTCTGCATTGAATTTGAGGGTATAGAAATAGGGTGTTATCCACCAATTTGTGCCATTTCCCCAATGTGGTAATTTGCTCAATATAAGACCTGAATTTTGATCACTGACTTTCTTCTGCTGGGCAATTAAGAGTTTCCCTTTGTGCCTGCTGCTGAGGCTGGCAGTGCTTGGTCACCACTGTGGATGAGAGGAGGAACTGGGTACCTTGCTAACGTCTGGTGCCTTATAAATCTACCCACCGCTGGCTTAGCCTCGCCAGGCCATGGCTACCCTATGGTTGGTGTCTCTTGAATTAAAGGAACAGGTCTGTGGCTGTTTATAAAGGAATCACAAGTTTGTCCCTGAAAACTGGAGGCCACCTGACTACGAAGGGAAGAGCTGGCGGCAGGGCCCAGATGGTGGAGAGCTGATATGCTTCAAATTAGGAAGTGGTTAGTGCTTCAGATCTAAGCAAAGCGTGAGTACATGCTTATGAAAAACTCTGAAACCCCAAAAGGTAAATGAATTTTTGCTAATTTGGTCAAAAACCAAGTTGACTGTGATGCTTTGAAACAGAACTTTCAGAATTAATTTTCCAAATATGCCTGAATATATTTTAGACTTTCTTTGGGGTTTGATACTTTGCAGTACCACAGAGTAACCAGGCCAAATGATACTTCACGTTGTAGATTTAGATGGTAGAGGATAAAGGACATAATGTATAGAACCGTGCTCAAGAATCATAAGTTGTCTCTGAAACGGATGCATATTGATAAGTGATGAGAAGACTGCTGACTACAGATCCCGCTTATTAAATGCGGGGAGCTACCTGAGTGTGCACAGATGTGTGTGTGTCATGTACCACACACGCATGACATAGCACACATACAGCACATATGACCATGCACACACACCACACATGCACACACACATACACCCCACAGCCCACACGTGCATGCATACTTACACACACCACACCCTCACCACACCACATCTTACACACACAAACCACACATCACACATGCACGTGCACATACCACATAAGCATTCACATAATACACACCACAGACACATAAACCCCTGTACCACACACACATGCACACATTTATACACCACATGCATAAACCCATGTACCACACACAAACACACACACAATCTCTCTCACTCTCAAAAGCCAGAGCAGGCTTCCTATTTCCACCTTTACTAGTTTTCCAACTACATGTTCTTTCTGTATTCTGTCAACTCAGCACTTTCAGAAGTAATCATCGAACGACAATTTTTAACAGATGTTTCCATTTTAAACTGTCTTTCCAAGGAGCTTTCTGTCATGGATATGCAATAAAACATAGGTGGAATTTTTAGAACCCTATCCCAGAGAGAGAGAGATAACACTGAAGATTTGAAGTGAACCACAGCTATGCATATTGTGGAAGTCACTCAATTATGACTGGGCTGAAAGCCCTTGGTGCAGCGATTACACAGGAAAGTTACAAGAGTCCTCTTCTTGGAATTGCGAAGCCAGGATTCGTGAGCCATTTACTAGCTGAGTGACCCGGAGCAAGTTGCCAAACTTCGCCAAATCTCAAATGTGTCTTAAATGTAGCTTGGGCTTCATAGCACCTGCTAGAGTTGTCTTTGGAAATATTGTGGGAGTCAAGAGATACAGCACACGTGTAAGGACTTCATCAATAGCAAGTGTTCCTGGGCAACATGGAAGGAGAAGATATGCAGCAGGAATTATTATTCAAGAGCAAATCACAAAGTTTACCATCCAAACAAGAGTAGAGTCTTTTGCTATTTAATTATCATCAAATATTTAATGAATTTATATTTCTAAAAATTGTAAAATAAAACAAATCGTCAATCCTTGTCTAAACAATTCCTTTAGCTCCATCGCTGTTAAACTTAAGATGCCACAGAATTCCCTAGGCCAGGGGTTCTTAAGAGGGGTCCATGAGCTTGAACTGGGGATGTGTTGGTGTGGGTGTGATGTATTTATTAAATAATACACAGCATAGTGTGGACTTAGTAAGGGATCCGTGGTTTTCACTTGACTGGCAAAGGTGTCCGTGGAACAAAAGATGTTAAGAACCCCTGCTCTAGACAGTGTCCTCTCACATTTTTTGACCGGCTGTCCTTACTTTACCATTTTATTCCACACCAGCCCTGGGAATGGATGAGACATTGATCAAAATGTTCTTTCCAGAAGGACCTGCTCTCAACTTTCGACTGACAGAAAGCCAGTTGAGTGGATTCCTCTGTAGGTGAGCCGAGGACATGCTTTTATCTATCTAGAGAGAACATGTTGTTTGAATAACATGGAGCTCAAACCAAAGCACAGTAGCCCAGGCAGAAGTCTCCACCATCAAGGAGTAGTCAGGAGCTGACGCCACAGGCCTGCTCATCTTTGAGAGGCTGGTGGATAGAGACAAGAGTCGGCTCCTAGAAGCAAGCACTCTTCATTCTCACAGCCATGGCCTCGCTTTACAGGTGGGGAGGAAACAGTCCAAGCTTCGAGCATGTGTATGAGTGCCCATGAACAAACTTGCCCTCCATCAGAGCTGCTAAGGGGGTAGCTGGCCCTGGTCCCCACTGGTGCTCTGAACCTGTTCACTCTTCTGTGAAGAAGGTCCACGGACGGCTCCTAGGCGAGTGCAGAAGTTCAGGGGGTCCGGTAAGTTCATCCCTTCAAACACGCAAGCTCCTGGTGACCTGCGATGCTGCTATGGTCAGATCTTGTTTGCCTGCAAGAGCAGTCAAAAGCATCAGAAGCTTCGGTGAGTTTCCCCTTGTGACAACGCAGAATGGAGGCAGTGGACCAAGGGGTTTAGGTACCATCCCCAGAGAACCAAGGGCTGCAGTCTTCGGGCACCGCTTTGGGATCAAAGTGGGAGGGAAGAGCCTTCCCATGGTTCTTTATCTCCTGCTTCCCTGTAAAGATGAGCAGCAAAACCCTTGCAGTGAAAAAGGACTGGGCTCTCATCTTTGGGGCATCAAGGAGGAAGGGAGGAGCTGACGTTGTATTTCAACTAGGCTTGGAAGAAGACCCCAAAGAGAAGGTCGGGGATGGCAGTTCTCAATGCACAGACATCTCCCTTCACTGAATCCTGGGCAGGAATCACTGATAGCCTTTTATATCCTCAGAGCACCACATGGTATGGGCACAGAGGTCAATAATTCATATTTGTCAAAGGAATGGATGTTAAAGTGCTTGTTGTGTTGAGAGACAAAGCTGGAAAGGGAAGGAGAGTTTTGAGTGTGGTAGATCTTAGGTGTTGGGGAGAGGAGTTCAGATTTGAAACAAATTGGGAATAATAAGAAAAAAATATGCATTTCTTGTGTGATTTTGTCCCAGACACCACTCCATAGACCTTTACATGTATTATTATGTTTAATTGTTACAACAACCCTGGGAGATAGGCACGGCTTTGCCCACTTTCCAGGTATGGAGACTGAGGCCCCTAAAGTAGAAGCCCTTGTCCTGAGTAACACAGAGAGTAAATGGATTCCAGTGTGAGCTGAAGGTCAGATGTGGGCCACACTGAGCAGGGGTCCAAAGGACAGGGTGGGGGATGGAAGAGGCAGCCTGGGGGCTCCCCAGGTAAATGGAAGAATGCTGAGAGAAGACAAGGTCTGGGGAAATCGTCACCATTTGGGTCAGAAAGAGGAGAGATTCGCAAAAGGATGTGAGAAACTAAGGTTAGAGCTGTAGGAGACCCCCAGATTGATTGTATGTTGTGGAAGCCAAGAGACCATTTTTGAAACAGGCGAGGTCAGCCACACCAAGGAAAATTGTGGCCGAGGAGAATGAGCCTGTGCAAACACCTTGGGACTGCCCAGCAGTGGACTCAGAAAAGCAATGGTGAAGGCTATGGCTGGCTGAGGAGGTCTCCACTCTGCTAGGAAATAATTGATTTGTTGTTTCGGGCATGGTAGCACTTCACAGCCATATGGGGGACTAGCACTGGCTTTCTTGGGGTGTACTTCTCTGTGGTCTCTTCCACAGAACAGTGTGCTTTGTGAATAAGACAGCCTTGCTATTGACTCCATCTGGGGCACCGGACACACAGTGGGTCTTCAACCAGTGTTGATCCATTTCTGGAGGAATAAGAGGCTGGGTATAGATGCTGGCAGACACTCGTTATTGAGAAAGCTGCCTGTCTTGCTTGTGAGAAAAGTGTAATGGATCTTAATGAGCACTTTGAAATGACAAAACCCGGAACTCAAACAATTGCCAGGAGTATCTCGTTCAAAACAATGAAGGAAGCATCTCTTGGAATAATCCACACAGCGTCCAGAGATAATGCATTACTCCCCACCTTCATCACCCCGGGAGCACAGGCAATAGAAGTATCTGGAAAACGATGGCCAGATTGCATTTTAGTCACTTGAGCTCATGGAAAACAAATGAGTATTTTTATCTTGAATACTCCAATTTTGACATTTATTAAGTGTTTAAAATATATTAGATGCTGCTCAGAATGTGAACTGCATGCTTTTTGGGATGGGGGTGGATGGTGGTGGTTGACAAGTGTGCCCCTTGGCCAAGTAAGGATGATGCATGATCCACATTCAACAGAAAGACCTTCTGCTGTGTAATAAAATGGGCTGGCCTGGCAAACTCATCCCAAGCACTCCCAATGCTTTTCACACATTATTCCATCCATTCTTCACATCAGTTGATCTTATGAAACAAGTGGTATTAGTCCCATTACGCAGAGAATTTATGTCACCCACCTGGTGAAATAACTAAGAAAGAATCTAAATGCTGAGTAATTTCTAAATTTCATTCCTTCACCCAAAAATATTTCTTGGAATATGCTTAATTAAAGTAACAGACTGAAAGTTACTTCATGGGAGAAAAACAGCAACTGCAAAAAAGATCCTGGTTGGTTAGATCCTTGGCACAATTTTTCCCTCATGGCTTGTATTTATTTAGGAATAAATCTTGCCAAAGAGGCCAAAACAACAGGAAATCTTCCCTATATCTGGCTTGTAAAGGGGGAGAAAAGTATTATTTTATTTGCTTGATTAGGAAATTATTTAAAGATTCTCATCCTTTTAGGCATTTGGGGAAAAGACGATATTTGCATCTTACTGCCACTAGATGTCAACATCGCAACGCTGATGTCAGAGCGCCATGGGACTGACACCAAAGCCTCCTGCCTCCCGCGTTAAGTGGTTCCTTGTGCTTGGCTGAGGGCTACAGCCCACAAGGCACCTTGGGAATGCCACCGTGGAAGGTTTCAGTTGTGCCAATTAGCACATGTTTCCTGATCCTAAAATAAATCAAACAACATTGACGACTCTGGTTCCTTTTATTTATTTTTTTACATCACAGAGGTCCAGGTCTAACCATGTCCTTCCCCTGCTTGAAAAACTAGCAATGGATTCCTAATTTCTTTACGTTGTATGAGCTCTGTGTTTGGGGGGAGGAGTCAGTAAAAATATTTGCCATCTGGTGTGGCGTGGACAGTGCCAGTCGGGGAAGATGGTGGTAATCGCTGCTGCTGCTGAAGGAGGCAGTGGTCCAGCCTGTGTTGAGCAGGCAGCTTTGCTCTCCTGTGCCTGCCCCAGGCTTCATGCCTTCCTCATTTGTCCCTTTCCACGTTCCTGCCTTGTCTGCTCATTCCCAGACATAGCTAACATGTGCTTTCTTGCCATCCTGAAACTCCTAACCCCTTTCCTGTGTGAGGGGGTGCCTTTGGCTCTGCTGGGGGATCCTCCCTTCTGACCTGTCTGCTCTCGGGTCCAGGGCACCCCCTTGAGTTCTTGCAGTGGATGCTCAGTGCTTCGGGCGAGCATCCTCCCTGCTTCAGGTCTTGCAGAGGCTCCAGGGCTCTGAGGCCCTGGAAAGTGGGCTTTCAGGACATGTGTCTGGTGACACCAAGGTCTGCAAGGGTCTGCAGGGTGTATTCTTCAATCCATTAATTCCTCCAGAACCTACTTACTTAGCAACTAACAGTTCCAGAGACCAAGCTACATCTTGGGGATGTGGATGTAAATAAGGTATGGTTCGTTCCCTCCAGAAGTTAACAGTCTAGTCTGAGGGAAATGTAGAGTTTCAGACATCTCTGTATCATAGATGTTGGAGGAAAGCATCTATAAGTTGAGGTGGGAGTACACAGGAAAGCGCGACTGCCTTGTCTGGGGAGGTGTGGAAGGTCAAGACTTGGTCCTGGAAGGAAAATTGTCTAGTCTAGGCATCCACCAAGCTGGAGAGGAGGTCAGCCTCTCTCTCTTCTTCATTGCCTTCTTGGTCTCCTGCACCTTACTTCTTTCCACAATGGTTGAGATGAGGAGAAATGGGGGCACAGCATAAAAAAAGACCCAGAAAGCTTGCCCTTTGGCTAATGTCTAACTCTTTATTTAGGTGCTTCCCCTTGAGAAGAGGAATGGCTTTTACTTTCCCACTGTTTGGCCTGAGGCTGGTAGCCTCACCTGGCTGCTGCCTAGAAATTGTGACACATTCACTTTTTAGAATGCCCTTTGCAGGCTGGCCTTGCTTCCCATATGGATATGGCCCAGCATCTAGCTATGGATTTGAAATGGCCTCGTGGTCCTTTGAGTTCTGTCCATGGGCCACCTGAGTTCATGAGGTTCCAACTAGTGTTGTGAAGGGAAGGTCTAATAACAGTGTCTCTTTGCATGGCCTCTTCGTCTAAGGCTAGCTTTCTTTTATGAGTCTTGCATACTATTTAGCAAAAAAACTTTCTTCTTTTATATTGCATGCCATTTCAAAGGATATTCATACTCATTTGCAATCTGAATTCAAATCTCCTTAATTGTTTGATGGCCAGAAAATTAAAAAGACGTATATTAATGTGGAGGCTTTGCTGAGAATTGGTAACTGTGAAACTTCTAGGTCTCCAGGTGCCTTCATATTCTGTTCTGAACATATCCCAATTATTTTTAATGGTGGTGGGATGTAAACTTCAACACCTTAATAGGAAGAGTACATTCCAGCCTTTGGTCTTATTTCACTTTTTCTGGTTATCCCTAACTATATCCTTAGCAAATGCAACGTGAGGCAGCTACCAAGGATTGTGCTTATCATCTCCATCTTAATGCCTGAAAGTGGTGCCCTCCAAATAGCAGAAAAGCTCTGATCCCGGAGCAGGCTTGGGGGTAGACACAGAAGATCTCACCCAATGGCTAATTGATGAGCTCCCCAAGGCACAATCTGGAGTCTGTTCCAGCAGTGTTTTTATAACTTTCCCAAGAGCAGAAATTGTGGGCTCCTGCAGAAATCCAACTGCACATTTCTTATGCATTATGTGAAATTTGAAAGGATTAATTTCTCCTAATCTATCTATAGAGACACACATATCAAAAAGAATAAGTAAGCAGCAGTTCTAAATTAGGAAACTATAAGCAGATTTTCCACTGTTTATCTTGCAGGAAAAGCTGCTACTGTCGTTGCATACCTTGTTTAAGATTTAATCTGGTAATTCAATTATTTTCCTTGAGATGGAAAGATCCTTATATGGTTATAACCTGAGTCTCAAGCTCTGTCATACACCAGTTTTTGTTTTTTAAATAACAATTCTAGTAAAAAGAACTAATGTTGTGCTACATATAAATGTAATTTGTATGAATGAGTAAAAGAATTATCACACATAACACTAGAGGCATCTCATTACAGAGGCAGAAGTCACAATGAGGTGTGGAAGTTTGTGTGAAGTAGGGACTGAGTGAATGGTGATGACCATTGAGAAGTGGTGGGGTTTGGAATTATGGTTTTTTAGGCCAGTCCCATCCCTTATGATATAAGTAATCTTGGAAAACTTACTGAGCATCAGTTTATCTGCACAAAGCAAGTAATTGTAACAAAAATATCAATATCAGTGTATGAGCACTGACTACTTCTATTTCTAAAGACTGAGCTAAGAACTTTATTTCATTAACTTATTTATTGTAAACTCAAGAGTAGGTGAGTCATAGGTAGAGGAGATGAAGTTTGATATGAGGACTTCCTTTATCTCATAGAGTATTATGAATATGTTTCATATTCATGAAGATAGCTAAGGGTATGTGTAAAATGAGGGAACAGTGTTGGTAAACAAGCACTTCTTGAGAAGAGTGGGAACCAATATGAGAAAAAATGAGTCATGGTGCTCATGAAATTGAACAAAGACTACGTTATGTACTAGATTGTAAAGACTAGCTTGTAGGTCAAACAACTGGAGAAGCTTTCATCAAAAAATAAATTTAAGGCTCTGCCTTGGTCAAGACAGCAGAATGAGAAGGGTTCTATCCAACCACAAAAACTTTGAACAACCAATAAGAACTGACAGAAGCATGTTTCTTAAAGCTCCAAAAATCATTTAAAGGACTGCAGTAACAAGGCAAGCACCGAATCAAGAAAAAGGCTACTTAAAAGTGGATAGAGAAATATAGCTTTGGATTAGGCAGGCAAGGTTCAACAGCGGAGAAAGAGCCCAAAGCTGTCAGAGGGAACCTGCTTTTGGGGGTCAGCAAACCAGGACAGTGCTTCACAACTCCCAGGAGGGTGAGGGACAGAGAGACAAAGAACCTGAAACAAAAAATGTGAGTTTCCAAACCCCAGTGGTGGCCAGGAAGGGCTCCCTTCCCCCACCCCAAGATATTAAGCTGGGGTAAAACCCCTGACTCATTGCAGCCAATTGAGAGGGGAGATGGTATCTTCCTCCTGGTCAGCTGTTTCAAGGGAAAAGGGAGGAGAAGTCAGGGGACTTTTCGTCAGTGAATTCAGCCAGCAGAGCCTGCTTTGAATCTCAGCTCTGACCAGACAAAAACAGTAAAATGGAGCATGAAGCACCTCAGTGGAAAGGTGCACAGATGAGCGCCCTCTGCTGAGCAGTCTGGAAACTGCATGGACAAAAACTGTTTTTGGTTGTCTCTGTATCTTAACTTCTGAGAGAAAATCTGTGCCCAATTAGTGAGTTCCTGGCATGATTTTTATAACTTAAGCTGGGAAATTTTAAAGAATTAGAATAAGTCAAACCAAATATCAAAGAAGAGGTATGAAAAGAAAACAATAGAGAAGAGAGAGAAATTGGCCATCAGAGTAAATTCACCAACATATCAGATGCCTAGACTCAGCAAAAAATTACAAGCCATACTAGGAAACAGGAAGAGATGGCCCAGCCAAAGGAACAAACCAAATATCCTGAAGAGATACAGGAGTTAAGACAACTAATCAATGATAATCATGCAGCTCTCCTAAATCAATTTAAGAATTGAAAGAAACTATAACTAAAGAGAAAAATGATATTAAGAAGACACTGAGTCAGCATAAAGAACAATTTGAAAGCCTGCAAAGAAAAGTAACAGAGCTTATGGGAATGAAAGACATGATGGATAAGATTAAAAATACATTAGAGGCACATAAGAACAGATTTGAATTGCTCAAAGACAGGATTAATGATATCGAAGAAAGAACATCAGATCTGGAAAAAGGAGGAGAACAAAAAGATAAGAGAATGGAAATAATGGAAAAAATTCTCAGGGAATTGAATGACAATGCAAAATGGACAAACATACGCATTATCAGTGTCCCGGAAGGAGAAGAAAATGGAAAAGGGGCAGAAAGAATATTTGAGGACATAATGACTGAAAACTTCCCAGCTCTTATTAAAGACATAAATATCAATATCCAAGAAGGACAACACACCCCAAACAGAATAAATCCAGATAGACCTACCCTGAGACACCTACTATTCAGAATGACAAATATCAGAGATAAAGAGAGGATTCTGAAAGCAGCAAGAGAAAAGCAAACCATCACATGGGGAAACTCAATAAAATTAAGTGCTGACCTCTTATCAGAAATCATGAAGGTGAGAAGAAAATGGTATGTTGTATTTAAGGTACTGAAAAAGAAAAACTTCCAGCCAAGAATTCTGTATCTTCAGCAAAGCTGTCCTTCAAAAATGAGGGTGAGTTCAAAGTCTTCACAGACAAAAACTGATAGAATATGTTACTGAAAGACCAGAATTACAAGAGATACTAAAGAGAGTGCTGCAGCCTTAAAGGAAAAAACAAGGGCAAAGAGACTTGGAGAACAGTGTAGAAATGAAGATTATTAGGAAGGGTATATTAAAGGGAAAAAAGACAGACAGTAGTACAATACAGCAACAAGAAGCCAATGGACAAAACAGATGAAGAAAGTAATGCCTTTACAGTACTAACATTGAATGTTAATGGCTTGAACTCTCCAGTTAAAAGACATAGACTGATAGAATGGATAAACAGTATGAGCCGTCTATATGTTATCTACAAGAGACTCACTCAGTGTAAGGACACAACCAGGTTAAAAGTGAAATGTTGGAAAAAGATCTGCCATGCAAATAGCAACCAAAAAAATAGCTGGAGTAGTAAAACTAACAGCAGAAAAATAGATTTTAAATGCAAAACTGTTATAAGTGATGAAGAAGGTCATTATATATTAATAAAAGGGGCAATTCATCAAGAAGAAGTAACTATACTAAATATTTATGCACCTCACCTGAGTGCCCCAAAATACATGAAGCATACACTGGCAAAACTGAAGGGAGAAAGAGATGTCTCTACAATAATAGTTGGAGACTTCAATATACCACTGTTCTGTCAGTATTGGATAGAACATCTGGATAGAGGATAAAGAAACAGAAAGCTCGAATAATATGATAAACGAACTAGACCTAACAGACATCTATAGAGTATTGAATCCCAAAAGAGAAGGATATACATTATTTTCAAGCACTCAAGGATCTTTCTTAAAGTTAAGGACAAGTCTCAGTAAATTTAAAAAGACAGAAATTATAGAAAACACTTTCTCTCATCATAATGGAATGAAGCTAGAAATCAATAATGGATGGAAAAAGGGAAAAGTCATAAATACATGGAGATTAAACAGCACACTCTTAAACAATCAGTGGGTCAAAGAAGAAATTGCAAGAAAATCCTGTGAATTCCTGAGATGAATGAAAATGAGAACATAACATATCAAAACCTATGGGATATAAATATATTATGTGAAATATGGGTATGGGTAAAACTGCATATATAAGACTGTTTTTTTTTTTTTGAAGCTGAACAATTGTAGGTCAATACTATAAAATGTTAATATCAGACAAAAAAAATCATTATACTAAGTGAAGGAGATCAGACATGGAATACCACATATTGTATGATTCCATTTATATAAAATGTAAATATAAATCAATTTATAAAGATGAAATTAGATTAGTTGTTATGTAGGACTGAGGAAGGACTGCTAAGGGGCGTGGAGTCATTCTTTTTGGAGTATTGAAATTCTTCTAAAATTTTTGAGATGATGAATGTATAATATTGTGATTATACTAAAAGCCACTGATTATACACTTTGTATAAATCATATAATATGTGAATATATATCAATAAAACTGCTTAATAAACAAATAAGTAATTGTGCAAGAATGACCAGAAATAGCAGCTATGTGCAGCAGGGGAAACAGAGAGAGATTAAGAGGTGAGGAATTTTCCTGTTTGTCTGTTTTTTGTTTATTATTATTATTGAAATAATGAAAATGCTTTAATAATGATTGAAATGATGAACACACAAATATGTGATTATACCAAATACCATTGATTGTACACTATGGATAAATTGTATGCTTTATTAATATGTATCAAAATCGATTTGTTAAAAAAAAAACACAAAACTCTATGAGACACTGCAAAGGCAGTGCTGAGAGGGAAATTTATAGCCCTCAATGCTTACATTGAAAAAGAAGAAAGAGCTAAAATTGAGGATCTAACTGCAAACCTGGAGGAACAAGAAAAAGAACAGCAAAGTAATCCCAAATGAAGTCAAAGGAAAGAAATAGTAAAGATCAGAGCAGAAATAAGTGAAATTGTGAACAAAAAAACAATAGAGAATCAACAAAACCAAAAGTTGTTTCTTTGAGAAGATCAACAAAATCAACAAACTCTTAGATAGACTGACAAAGAGCAAAAGAGAGAGGATGCAAATAAATAAAACCAGAAATGGGAGGGGGCATTACCACTGACCCTGCAGAAATAAGAGAGATCATAAGAGGATACTATGAACAACTGTATGCCAAAAACTAGAAAATGTAGAAGAGATGGCCAAATTCCTAGATATGCATGAACCACCACATTGACCCTAGAAGAAATAGAAGACCTCAACAAACCAATCACAAGTGAAGGGGTTGAAACAGTCATCAAAAAACTCCCAAAGATGAAAAGCCTGGGACCAGATGGCTCCACAGGGGAATTCTACTAGTCATTCAAAGATCATCTAATACCAATCTTGCTCAAGCTCTTCCAAAAAAATTGAACAGGAAAGAACGCTACCAAAAACATTCTTTGAAGCCAACAATACCTTAATACCAAAAGCAGATAAAGATATTATGAAAAAAGAAAATTACAGACCAATATCTCTAATGCATATAAATGCAAAAATCCTCAACAAAATACCTGCAAACTGAATAAAAAAGCACATTAAAGAATTTTAATTACACCATGACCAAGTGGGTTTTATCTGAGGTATGCAAAGGTGGTTCAACACAAGAAAATCAATTAGTGTAATAAACCACATTGTAAATTGAAGAAGAAAAATCACATAATCCTCTCGATTATGCATTTGACAAAATACAGCATGCTTTCTTGATGAAAAACACTCCAAAAGTTAGAAACAGAAGTAAGCTTTCTCAATATGGCAAAGTGCATATATGAAAAACCTACATCTAGCATTGTACTCAACATGAAAGACTGAAAGCTTTCCCACTGAGATCAGGAACAAGACAAGGATGCTTTCTCTCACCATAATTATTCAATATTGTGCTAGAAGTTCTAACTAGAGCAAATAGGCTACATAAAGGAATAAAAGGCACCCAAATAGGAAAGGAAGAAATAAAACTTCACTATTCGCTGATATGATCTTATATTTAGAAAATCCTGAAAAATCCTCAACAAAGCTACTAGAATTCATAGACGAGTTCAGCAAAGTGGCGAGACACACGATTAATAGACAAAAATCAATAGCATTTCTATACACTACTGATGTGCAATCTGAGGAGGAAATCAGAAAAAAATTCCATTTATAATAGTAACTAAAACAGTCAAATATTTAGGAATAAACTTAATCAAGGACATAAGACACCTGTATTCAGAAAACTACAAAACATTGCTAAAAGAAACCAAAGAAGACTTAAATAAATGAAAGGACATTCCATGTTCATGGATTGGAAGAGTCTATATTTTTAAGATGTCATTTCTACCCAAACTGATTTACAGACTCAACGCAATCCCAATAAAAATGCCAACAGCCTTTTTTTTTGCAGAAATTGAAAAGCCAATAATCAAATTTATTTGGAAGGGTAAGGAGCCCCAAATAGCCAAAAATGCCTTAAAAAAGAAGAGTGAAGTTGGAGGACTCTCAATTCCTGACTTTAAAGCATGTTACTTATCTACAGTGGTAAAAACAACATGATACTGACAGAAAGACAGAATGATTGACCAATGGAACCTAATTGAGAACTCAGAAATAGACCCTCACATCTACAGTCCAGTGATTTTTGACAAGGCTGTTAAGCCCACCCAAACTGGGCTAGAACAGTCTATTAAACAAATAGTGTTGGGAGAACTGGACAGCCATATCCAAAAGAAAGAAAGAGAACCCCTATCTCACATCTTATACAAAAATTAACTCAAAATGGTCAAGGATCTAAATATAAAAGTGACAACCATAAAACTCCTAGAAGAAAATGTAGGAAATCATCATCACGATCTTGTGGTAGGCAGTAGTATCTTAAACCTTACACCCAAAAAACAAGCAACAAAATTAAAAAAAACGATAAATGGGACCTCCTCAAAATTCAATACTTTTGCACCTTAAAGGGCTTTGCCAAAAGGGTGAAAGAAACTATTTGGCAATCACATATCTGATATAAGGTTTAATATCCATGATATATAAAGAGATCATACAACTCAACAATTAAAAGACAAACTACCCAGTTAAAAAAATGGGCAAAAGACTTGAAGAGACTATTGTCCAAAGAAGAAATACAAATGGCGAGGAAACACATGAAAAAATGTTCAATGTCACTAGTGATTCGGGAAATGCAAATCAAAACTCCAGTGAGACATCATTTCACACCTATTCAACTGGCCACTTTTAAAAAATTGGAAAACTGTAAATGTTGGAGAGGATGTAGAGAGATAGGAATCCTTATTCACTGTTGGTGGGAATGTAGAATGGTACAGCCACTGTGGAGTACTGTTTGGCAGTGCCTAAGAAAGTTGAATACAGACTTGCCATGTAATCTGGCAATACCATTGCTAGGTATATTCCCTGAAGAACTGAGAGCAATGAAGTGAATCAACATCTGCATACCATTGTTCATAATGGCGTTATTCACGATAGCCAAAGGTTGGAAACAATCCAGGTATCTATCAACTGATGAATGGATAAACTGTGGTGTATTCACACAATGGAATATTATGCAGTGGTAAGAAGAAATGAATTTGTTTAGCATATGACAACTTGGATGAATCTGGAGGACATTATGTTGAGTGGAGCCAGCCAGACACAAAAGGACAAATACTGTATGATTGTGCTATTATGAACTAAATATGTTATGCAAATTCATGGAATTAATAATTAGAATAAAATAGAAAATAGAATGAAGGTAGAAATTGCAAAGTTGATGGTTAATCTGTGCAGAATTAGTTAAAAGATTGTAAATCTTGAGAAATGAATGGAAATTGTGAGATCACAATGGTGTTTCTGACTAGCAGAGCTATTATATGGGTGTGACAGTGCTTGAAAGGGAAAGTCTAAGGTCACGAATATTATTAAAAGGAAAGTTAAAAAATTTAATATGGACATGTATATGCATATGTAGTATAGCATAGTGAAACCTCATGTAAATAAGAATACGGGTAATATTGCATATATAAGAGTGCTTTGACACAATATAAATACAAATAAACTAGAGAGAAGGAAACAGAATAGCAGCTATGTACGGTAGGAGAAGTATAGAGAGATTGAGAGGTGATGAGTTTTGTTTGTTTAGTTTTTGTCTGTTTTTTCGTATTATTATAATTACTGGAATAATGAAAATGCTCTAAAATGATTGAATTGATGGATGCACAACTATGTGATTATATCGAATACTATTGATTGTACACGTTGGATGCATTTATGCTCTATTAACATGTATTAATAAAATTGATTTGTTAAAAAAAGTGGGTAGATTTCCTGACGTCCTGACTGGCCCCTTCCCTAGCCCTCACAGCTCGGCATGGAGCCACCTTGTACTCCTGGTGTGGATGCTGGTCTCAGGTCCACAGGGATCAGATCTACCCTTGTTCACATACTAGAAGCACGTATGTCTGGCTCAATGTGCCTGGTAGGGGCCTGAGAGATTTGCTGTCTCAGAACTTGTCCTACATGTAGAAGGCAGTTCAATGAACTCTCCTACAGAATGTTTGGGAGAGCAGTCAAGTAGAGCTGCACAGGGCAAGGAACTGCTGGCTGCAGTGCCCAGGAAACTGTTTCTCAGGGAAGAAGGGACATTGAGCCATGTAAACAGGGGAATTCCTAAGTTCACACATGCATGTCTCAGACAAGACACATGTGCAAAAGTATCAGGGAGGTCCCTCCATTTTGGCCTAGAGCTATTTTATAAACTGACTATGGATAAGCCCTGAAGGAAAATACTGGCAGAGGTCAATCTTTAAAGACTGGAAAAGGTGTTTTCTTTTTTTCCATCTTCCTTATTTTTTTCATTTTTGTTCACTCCCGACAATCAAGGAAAATTCTGTCATACTATTTGCTGGATACAAACTTAAGGAATAGATCCGTAGAGTCTAAATTCTAGCAAAAACACATTAAAATATCAAAATATCCAAGTTTCAACAAAAGGCCACAAAACCTACAAAGAAACAGGAAGTGATGGCCCAGCAAAGGAGAAAATAAAAGCATTAGAAACCATTGATGAGGAGGACCAGACCTAGGGCATATCAAAAAAAGACTTTTAAAAATTGGTCCTAAATATGCTCAAAGAGCTAAAGGAAATGTGGACAAAGAACTAAAAGAAATTAGGAAAGTGATAGATGAACAAAAAGAGAATATCAGTAGAGAGATAAAAATTATAAAAAGGAACTAAACAGAGCTGAAGACCATAATAAGAGAAATTTAAACTTTCCCATAGGAAGGGTTGAAAAGCAGATTGGAGGAGCAGAAGTAAGAATCAGGGAATTTGAAGATAAGACACATGAAATCATCCAGTGTATTGGTTTGAAACTGTATGTATCCCAGAAAATCATGTTCTTAAAGCTAATCCATTCCTGTGAGTGTGAACCCATTGTAAGTCAGTTTTCATGAGGTTCCTTCAGTTAAGGCATGGCCCTTCTTATTGGAATCCTTTTAAACAGGATGGCTACAGAGAGAGAAGCAAGAAGCTGAAGGCAATGAAGCCCAGAAGAGAAGGGACTGACCAGCAGTCACCACCATGTGCCTTGCCATGGGGCAGAGGACCCATGGACCACCAGCAGCCAAGTTTCAGGAAGAAAGCATCACCATGATGATGCCTTGATTTGGACATTCTCACGGCCTCAAAATTGAAAGCTTGGAAGTTAATAAATTCCTATTTAAAAACCAACCCATTTTATGATATCTGTTTTCAGCAGCTGAGCAAACTAAATCATCCAGTCTGAGAAGCAGTAAAAAGAAAGTATAAAGAAAAGTGAACAGAGCCTAAGGAACCTGTGGGACACCATCAAGTGTACCAATATATGCACTGTGGGAGTACCAGAAGAAGAAGAAAGTGAGAAAGGGGTAGAAAACCTATTCAGAGAAATAATGGTTGAAAACTTCCCAAATTCAGCAAAAGACATGAATAAATACTTTTATGAGGCTCAATGAACTCCAAACAAGACAAATCCAAATAGAACCACATTGTGGCATATTATGATCAAACTCTCAAATGCCAAAGATAAAGGAGAATTCTGAAAGCTGCAAGAGAGAAGCAAAGTGTCACAAACAAGGGGGCCTCAAAACAATTATAAGTGTTGAAGTCTCATGGGAAACCACGGAGGCAAGAAGGCAGTGAGATGACATATTTTAAATGGTGAAAACAAACAATTGCCAACCAAGAATTCTATATCCAGCAAAACTGTCTTTCAAAAATGAGGGAGAGATTAAAGATACTCACAGATAAACAAAAACTGAGGAAGTTTGTCACCACTAGAGAAGCCCTACAAGAGATGCTAAAGAGAGTTCTGCAGGTTTAAAGAAAAGGACAATAAACAATAGATCAAAGCCACATGAAGAAATAAAGATGTCCAGTGAAGATAATGACATAAGTAAATATAAATACCAGTACTATTGTTATTTTTGTTTTGTAATTCCACTTTTTACTTCTTATAGGATCTAAAAGACAAAGGCATAAGAAATACTGATAAATCAGTGATACTGGACTCATAATGTATAAACATGTAATTTGTGGCAAGAAGTACATAAAGGTGGGGTGATGGAAGGTTACAGAAACTTTGAATACTATTGAAGCTTGTGTATACTATCGAAGTATCAAAGCAAATGAGATTACTATAGATTTAGGTTGTTAAATTTAGTTCCATGTTAACTACAAAGAAAATATGCAAGTGCACAGAGAGAGTAATTAGAGTACAGGTTACCAGAGCTAGGGTTGGGTAGGGAAATGTGGAGTTAATGCATAATGGGTATGGGATTTCTATTTGGGGAGATGAGAAATTTCAGACTTGGTAGGTGGTAAGGGTACTGCAATATTGTGAATGTGGTTAATCCCACCAAATAGCATGCTTGGGAATAGCTGAGATGGGAAAGTTTTTGTTGTACATATGTTCCCATAATTTTTAAAAAAGAAAGAGAAACTAAAAAGACAACGACACCTAAATGCCATACATGATCCTGGATGAGATCTGGCAAAGGAGGAGAACAGGCTCAAAGTCACATTACTGGGGCATATGAAAAAGTTGGAATATAGACTGTAGACTTTATATCAATGTTAAATTTCTTGAACTTGATAACAGCATTTAAGGTGCTTACATAAGTGAATATCCTTGCTTTTAGGAAATAAATGTACATGGGCAGTATTGAATGCCAAGGAGCATAATGTATGCAACCTACAGTCAAGTATTCAGAAAATAGATAGACAGTTGGGTAGATAGAACTGTAGGAAAAATGTGTCAAAATTTTAAAATGGATGGATCTGGGTATCTGGTGTGGGATAGGAGTATATTGGAGTTCTCTGTTTGTGGTTTGTATTATTTTTGTAACTGCCTGTAAGTGTGAAATTATTTTTGAAATAAAAAGTTAAAAAATACAAGTACAAGTGAAATCATGTTGCACGATGAATAATAAAACATCAGTCATAGTAAATGCCAGGCTTTGGGATGTTGGGACATTTCAGGATTAAAAGTTGATTCAACTTTTAATATATCTTATAATTTTGGCTGGCCCAACCCTCCTTCCAGATAGCTCCCAGTATATAAGAGCACAATGGATTATTTATTTTTTAACTTTTGAATTATATGTGGAAAGTATGTTCCTTACTTGAAGTATGTTTCTTTTTATAAAGTAAACTTTATTTCAACTTCAAAAATAATACAACAGACAAAAGACAGCTTAACAAATTATGGAAGGATTACTTCAAAAAATTCTGTCCAGGCACATTTATCTTATTTAATCCTAAAATCAAATTCATTTGTTTCTCCAGTGTTCAGAAGTATAAATAAATGAGCACAGATTGGTTAAATGGCATGACCAAGGTCTCCTTGTTAAAGGAGAAAACGAAGAAAAAAATGCTTGACCATATTCATATCTCATAAAACTAAATCCCATATTCTTTATTTTATTTTTAGCATTAATATCATACCTTCTTTGTCTTTGCTACAAAAGTATTACAATATTGCTATTAGTTATAGTCTGTAAGTTACTTTAGTTGTATTTTCCCATGTATCACTATATTCTTAAAACCTTGTAATAGATGAACATTCTTGTATTTATATTATTAACCACAATCTTTATCTACCACCAAAATCACTATGTTATACAGTCCCTAGATTATCCTCTAGCTGTCTTTCAATTAACATTAACCTCCCTAGACTACCCCTTTTAGCCACAATCACATTAGTAAATCAGCAGTGTTAGTTATACTCATTATAGTGTGCTACCATCAACTCTATCCACTTCCACATATTTACAATTGACCTTATTAAGCATTCTACATGCATTCAGTATGAGCTCCCCCTTCTCAAACCACACTCTATCTCCTAGTATCCTATACTATATAGTTTAACTCCATAAATTTACTCATTGTATTTAGTTCACATCAGCGAGACAATACAAGATTCATCCTTTTGCGTCTGGCTTATTTCACTCAACATAGTATACTCAAAGTTCATCCATGTTGTCATGTGCTTCCCAGTTCATTTCTTCATACAGCTGAAGAATATTCCATTGTATGTATATACCACATTTTGTTTATCCATTCTTCGGTTGATGGACACTTGGGTTGTTTCCATCTTTTAGCAATTGTGAATGATGCTGCTATGAACACGGGTGTGCAAATGTCTGTTTGCGCCCTTGCTTTCAGTTCTTCCAAATATATTCCTAGTAATGGGATTGCTGGATCATATGGCAGTTCTATATTTAGCTTTCTGAGGAATTGTCACACTGTCTTCCACAGAGTCTGCCCTATTTTACATTCCCACCAACAGTGAAGGAGAGTTCTTATTTCTCCACATCCTCTCCAGCATTTGTAGTTTTTAAAAAATTAGTAGCTATTCTGTAAAATGAATGAAATATCTCATTGTAGTTTTGATCTACATTTCTCTAATAGTTAGTGATGTTGAACATCTTTTCATGTGCTTTTTGGCCATTTGTATTTCCCCTTTTGAAAAAAAAACGTCTATTCAAGTTTTTGCTCATTTTTAAATTGAGTTGCATGTCTTTTTGTTGTTGAGTTGTGTGACTCTTTATATAACATGGAAATCAAACCCTTTTTGGATATGTGGTTTTCAAAAACTTTCTCCCATTGAGTAGGCTTGAGGTATTTTTCTTAATAGGGCATATTAATCTTCATTCCCTTTAATGCCTGCGAGGTGTTGACCTCTCTGTCCTACTGATGGACATTTAGGTTTCTTCTAATTTGACTTCTACAAGGTTGCAACAAACATCATTGCTAGAAGCTGGACAATTGAGCAAAAGGTAACATGTATGTTGACAGTTCTTACTAAATTATTCTTCTAAAAGACTGATATTTCTACTTTAATGGGCATATGTAAAATCACATGCATCCTCACCATGGATAAATATTATCAATTATTTAAATTTTTGGAAATCTGATGGAGAAAAATGTCTCATTTTTACTTTAATCTGTGTATTCTTAATTACAAGTGAGACCATTCATGTCTTATGCTATTTTATCTTTGCATTCCTTCTTCAGTGTAATGTTTGCTCATGTCTTTTGCCATTTTCCTGTTGTACTGTTTGCATTTTCTTATTGATTTATAATTTATCTTTATTCTGGACATCTAGGGTAGATAAAGGTTTTGTGAGTCCTGAAGCTTATACAATTTTGAGAATTATCTGTTAGAAAAATAATGCAATGCAAAATTAGGAATGCAAATATTTATTAAGAATGGGAAAGAATTCATATTGCTAAGCCCTTTGCATGACCTGCAAATGAACCCATGTAAATTAGTGGCCCTGAAGCTCTAGCTTCATTAGCTTCATGACGCATCAGACTCTTCTGGAACTTCATCTTTTGTTGGTTTTCATTGTCAGGACATTTTAATTTTTTTGTTGGCAAACTTGTCAATAGTTTCCATTATAATGTCTGTGCTGACCACCTGTTTTCTGGGATGTTGGCTCCTGTCCCTCCTGGGTTTTGGCAGTTACCTGGGGACACTGCTATGCCTCTTTGGCTTCTTTGTCTACATCCATTGATTGAGTGTGAGAGCACAGGTGTTTGGGCTTGCTACTCATCTTAAGTGGCAAGGGGGGAGAAATGATATCTGCTCTAAAGTCAAATTTCCCATCAATAATCATTAAAATTGCTCCATAACTCCTCTAGTCCTGTATCTGATGATGCTAAGACTTGAGTGTCTACAGAATACTCTTGCTTCTAGGCCATTCTTATCAGGAATTTGTTTCTCCATAGAAGAAACAACTTTCTATTTCTATAGAACTACTTGTTTATTGTTTTTCAGGAGTGCTTCAAAAGTATTGCTCAGCAAAAGGCTTAGGTTTTGTTTTCCAGTACTGTTATATATTTTTAAAATATTTTTCTGTCATTAAATGAGATTTTACGTGGGAAAGAAAGTAGTTATACATATTGACTGTTGTGTCCAACCTTTTTCCATGGATGTGACATCCAGAAGGGCATAGAGTGTTTCATAAGAAGGTGACTAGTTCAAATACAAGAATGCTCCTTTATCACAAGGTGTTAAGAATATGGAGGTACTTGGGAAAAATATAATCAATTTAACATAGACTATATTTGACATTAATATTGTAATATTTTTACAGCAATGACAAAGAAGGTTCTATATCAGTGCTAAAGGTCAATAATGGAGGTGTATAAGAGGGTATGGAATTTTCCCTTTTGGAGTAATGAAAATGTTCTGAAATGGACTTAGCTGATGATAGCATAACTCTGGGATGAAACTGAGAGCCACTGAGTGTACACTTAGGATGGATTGTACAAGGCAGGGGACTGTATAAAACAGTGAACCCCATGGTGAAGATGGACTGGTCAACAGTACAAATATGGGAATGTTCTCTCACAAAGTATAACAAATATATAATACTAATGCAAGGTGTTAATAATAGGATGGCTTGTGGGAAAAATACACCAAATTCAAGCTAGTTCTCTGTAGCTATGAACTAGAGAGTGCAGTAATGTTATGACAATGTTCTTTCATTATTTGTAATAAATGTCACAAGAATGTAAGGTGTTGGGTGGTGGGTGATGTATGGGAATCCTGTATGGTATGTATGACTCTTTTGTAAACTCACTACTTCTTAAAAAAATAAGAGTATTTGCTTGATAAAGTGCTCTAAACCAGTGACTTACCATTTTTTGACTGTAAAATAGTTTATATTTTACAAGGAACACATTTTATAATACTACCCAGTACACCTATTGCCAAACATACAAAATGTCATAGAATAGCACTTGCCTTGTGTGCAATGCACTCTGATTATTTTCCTTGTACTTCCTTTCTATGTTCTACCCTCTCCTCTTTCCTCTTTCGTCTGTTATGTTTATTTAATTTCATTTCAAAATGCTGGTTACATCCCATTACACTGATTTGATAACTCACTCATGAGACACTTTCTGCAGGTTGACAAATATAGCTCGGTATGAGTAGAGCCATCCATTGAAGAAAGGAAGTTCTTCTTCAGCTGTGTCAGCTCAGTGACTCCAGGAACCCCTTCCTCTCCATCATCTCCCTCTCTGCTTTGTGTCTTTGCAGTTTCTGTTCACTGCTTCCTCAAAAATAAAACCTTTCTACCACTTGGCCCCTACAATCCAAATCCTTACCTGCTGTATATCATAAAAACGCCTCTCTTTCCTTTTGTGAGACAATAAGAGGTTATAACAAACCTCTTATGATAAGATTTTTCTCTTTAATACAGGTTTAACAATGAGGAGGTGAGTATTCAAGACACAGATTTCCTTATTGACAGCACGCCCCCGAGCACCAGCTCGAGCCTAATTGATTTTCATTGATTTCAAGCTGTAAAGAATGATCACGATATTGATGGTGATAGAAGAGCTAACACACACCGAAGGCTTGAAATGCGCCCAACACAGTTCCAAGTACTCTCCTTAGATCATGAGTCTTCACAGTGGTATAGATAAAAACCCATAAAGCATAGAGATCAGACAAAGGGAACAAATGAAGCTCCTTAAAGCCAGATGGGGCAAACTCAAGCTCTACTTGAACTCCAGACACTAGTGTTCCATTGCATTTTCATATTTTACTGCTTCTGCCATCCTCAAAAGGGAGTACATAACAGATACCTGAGGGCAGATTGAGGCGAGCAAAGTGCTCTTGCTGCTATGGTCTTCCTCTGACCTCTGACCCTCTCCAGCCCATGCTCTGGACTGCCCCCATTATCATCCCTCTCCACTCCATCATTCCTTCATTGTGTATGAGGGAGTAGGGGAATAGGGAAAGGTTAGGGTGAGGAGTGGTTATATTTTTATGAAAATCCAAAAAAGAATTCCAGTGTTTCAAATCCAAGACCATCTTTGTTTGTGGGGTTAGGCGGAGTCATGTCACAATGGGAGAGGGATGAGCTAGAAAGGAGAGGAGACAAATGCACTGGGCTTCTCTGTGTCTCTGCCTCCCACCAGACCAGTGATTTTGAGCAAGTCACTCAAACATCTTGAGCCTTCCATAGTTTCTTTCTAGATAAAATGTGGACAAGAGCCCCAGGTATCACATGTATTCTGTAAGTGAATGTACCTAGCTCAGTGTCTGGCATAAAATTTAAGTGAAATTAAAGAAACAATCTCATTGGTCCTGCTGCCATGCAAGCCTTCGAGGCCCCTGACTGGCCTGAGTGGGTTGCATTGTACTGTTTCTCTAAGTGAGTATCTTTTGAGTTACTCTTAACCTCACTAACCTGGTTCACGCATTCACTGAGGATGACCCTTATCAGAAATGGAGCTGCTATGCGGGACACTTTTACTGCACAAATAATATACTAACCCATCAGTACTGGACTTTGTAAGTGAACATTGTCCTTTTCAGGCACTCTACTGCTATGCACATTGAGTTTGAGCCTTCAAAGTAGGAAAACAATGCTTTATGCACCTAACATAATAAAGACCAAAGTACCCTAGATTAGGATGGCTCTAGGTTCCGCCAAATGGGAACCATCCAGGCTTCCCTGGAAGAGCCCAGACTCATGGGTTGTCACAATCTTATCGTCAGGAGCCATCCAGTTCCAGCTCCAGACCAAACAGTTTAGGATGAATGTAATCAAAACTGTAGGATGCACCACCAAAGTTCAGGAAAGGTCAAACATCACTGGACAAATGGTCAACTCTTGCAGTGTTTATTTAGTTTTACAACATTGGCGACACTGAATGGAGAGAACTATGTGAGGCAGACAGCTTGGTGGGAACTTTTCTTGTTCTTTCTTCTGTTTACTAGGGACACTTAAAGATTTCTAAATCATTATAAGTGAGAAGAACATTTTCTGGCCAAAAAATCTTTGGTGCCAGAATATAAGAGAATATTAACCCTAAACTGAAGACAAACTATCACGTCTCAACTAAGATGATATACATTCTTAAGATTTCTTATGTAGATCAGCAACATAAACTCATAGGATAATGTTATTTTCACATTCATTCAAGATTTAGATTTTAAAAAGCCCTTTCATAATAATGATTGGTTAACTCAATTAGCACACATTTCCTGTATATCTTCTATGCACCAGTCCCAGGCTATGAACTGGAGATCCAGCGATAAAGAAGACATTGTCTCTCTCTTCAAGAAGCTCTTATAAAGGTAGGTTAGATGAACAATGCTAACAATATTATATTTTAGAGAGATTACTATGTTTATAGCACAGAAAAGAAAACTCTTAACAGTCCAGGGTTTGAGGGAAATTCAAGATTGGCCTCCAAATAGAGAGAGGACTTGTGTAATGAGTTTTGAAGAACAGTAGGAACCAGCTAAGTGAGAAAAGAAAAAGGGGTGAGGACAAGCAGAAGAAAGGATGAAGGCAAAGACAGAGGGATTTCAGGAAAAAAAGAACAAGGTGCACTAAGGGAATTTCCAGCACCCGGTACACATGGAGACCAGGGTAGATTTGGAGATGATTTCCATGTTGGCAAGCATCATGAAGTATTGGATATCATGCTAGAGACATAAGCTGATTCTGGGTGTGATCTTGCAGAATTTCAAACAATCCAAAGCATGTTACGATATGCATTTCATGAAGAAGGGCCATTCTGTTGCAGTGTAGATCAAGAATCGAGGAGTACTTAAGCTTTCGTGGTGGTAGAAGGAAAATGGAGAGGTGTGTCATTTGAGAGATACTGCAACAGGCAAGTTGACTGGGTAATGGAAAGTGTATTGTGGGCTTCAATGATCGTTTCTTGGTCTCTGCAGGGCAGAGCTCTTGGAGAGCAAAGGCTGTTTCATCCACTCTGAAGACCTTGTTTCATCATAATGCTCAGCTCAGAGTTGGAACTCAGGGTTTCTTGCAGGGATTGAGGCTATATCAGGATCAGGAAGTACAGGAGGATCAAGTGTGTTGGGAAAGAAAATAATGTTTCCACATATGAGACCTGAGGGTCCTTCAGGCAGAAAGAAATATGGATGTCTGGTTTGGAGACCTAGAATAGGGAGTCTTCAACATGAGATGGTAGTTTTGGCTGCCTTGTGGAGGAAGGGCATCTAAGAAGAGAGCTTAAGCTAAGATGGGGGAGGGTCACAGACTTAAGGAGTAAACAGAGGAATTGGAGCATCCCTGAAAATCTGACCTGGCAGAGCCTGGGAAGCAGGAGAAAATACAAGGCAGTTGCCATCAGAGGCAAAAAGAAGAATGAGTCAGTTAGGTTTTCTTGATTCTGAATAAACAAAATAGATGGGATTTGATGGAATGATCTTGATTAGCAAAGATTAGAAGGAACATCTGGGAAGCGAGGCCCAGAAAGGGCAGGAATCAGAGCCCAGAGAATCCAGGGGCTGAATCCCATCTTTCACTTCCCCAGGGCCCTGCAGCTCCACATTGGGTTAGAGACAACTTTGTGTCATTGACATTAAAAATCAGAACCTCAGGAGTGAAAGTCCAAAAGGCCCAGGTGGGTCCCATGTTCACTTCTTCACCAAAGGAGGGCATGACTCCTTGTTTGACAGACCCACCAAAACTGTACATAAATGACAACAACAATAATAGCAGCTAAAATTTATTGAACGCTTTCCATGTTGAAGGTGCTGCTTTAAGCACTGTACAAGAATAAACTCATTTAATTCTCACAATAAGTCAAAGAGGTTTACAGATGAGGAAAACAGGCACCAGGGGCTGAAGTAATCTGCCCAAGGTCATGAGCCACAAGGGAAGGAGACAAGGTTAGATCACAGGCTCTTGGGTGGCAGACCCAGTGTCCTTAATGATCACACTCCATTTGGGGTGGAAGAGTAAATCCCCAAAAGGAAGATGGGATGCTGTTGCCTAAAGAATAAAGAATGAAGATAATTATTTATCCTTTTTCACAGATCAAGAAACTGAGAACTGATTTAAATATACTGTCCAAGATTACAGTAAGATTAAGGAACATCCCCCAATATCATACAGGTAGTGGTGCAAGGTGTAGGAGTTTCATTTCTGTGACCTTTGGTTTCCAAACCAGTGAACTTCCAGAAAATAAAGAAAATGTTAGAGTAGTGTGTGTGTACCTGTGTGTGTGCATTGATAATTCATGAGAGGGCATTTTCACAGGATTTATACTTTTTCAGTTTTACCTTGTATCCATCATCCATGTTCATGTCCAAGTAAGGTTTCTAAACCAGAGCTCTGATCAGACCCATCCTCCCATCCTTGGCCTAGAAAACATGAATTATGTCCCATTGCCTGACAAATCAAGTGTAATCATTCAATATCGTACTTTGTAATCTGGTCCATATCCTCCTCCTTGAACCTCACATGCTTCAGTTAGCCCATATAATACTTTTCTGCAGATTAGAAAATGCACCCTTTATTCAAGATATCATACTACTTTTTGATAGAAAACGGACATAATATAGTGATTTTTAAAGTGCTTTATTAAAATGTAACTTACATACCCAAAATCACAGATTTTAAGTGTATACGTGATGATTTTAATAAATTACTAGAGTTTTGTAACTGTTACCACAATCTAAACACAAGTATTTTAGACAATTGCAATACCTGAAAAAAAGATCACTAGTTCCTGATTGCAATCAATCCCAGTTTGTCTTTTCTGGACATCTCATGTAAATGAAATTATACACTATGTAGTATGCATGCTCATCTAAGTGGTTTGCATGCTTCTCATCAGTAGTTGATTCCTTTTTTTTTTGAGGTACCAGGGGCTGGTGATTGAACCTGAGACCTTGTATGTGGGAAGCTGTTGCTCAGCCACTGAGCCACATCAGCTCCCTTGAGTTGATTTTTTCATTTGTTTTGCTTGTTGTTTGTTTTTTCAGGGGCACAGGAAACATAACCTAGGACCTCCCATGTGGGACACAGGAGCTCAACTGCTTGAGTCATATCGGCTCCCAGTTCATTCCTTTTTATTGCTGAATAGCTGCATTGTATTCCAGTCTATCTTCTTTGGTGAAATGGCTATTCCTATCATTTGCCCATTTTTAAAATTGTATTGCTTGTCTTTTTATTATTTAGTTGTAAATGTTCTTTATGTAATTTGCAAATATTTTTCTCCCAGTCTGTTGCTGTCATTTTTATTTTTAATGTACTTTTTACTTTTTTTAAAAAAGATACTTAGATTACATAAAAAATATAGGGGATTCCCATATGCTCTGCTTCCTACGCCTCCCACATTTTCCTACAATAACAACATCCTTCATTAGTATGGTACATTTGTTACAATTGATGAACACATCTTGGAGCATTGCCACTAAGCATGGATTATAGTTTACATTGTAGTTTACACTCTGTCCTGCACAATTTTGTAAGTTATGACAAGGTATATAATAGTATGTATCTGTTATTTCAATGTCATTCAGGACAATTCCCAAGTCTCCAAAATGTCCCCATTTTACACCTGTTTTTCCCTCTCCCTCACCTCAGAACCACCAGTGGCCACTGCCTCCACATCAATGACATAAGATCTCCCATTGCTAGAATCATAAGTCTATAGTAGAGTATCAGTAAGTCTACTCTAGTCCTTCATTCATTCTCCAATTCTGAGGATTCTAGGATGGTGATGCCCACTCCACCTCTAATTGAGAGGGGGCTTAGATCCCATACAGCTGATGGATGGGACTATCTTGCTTGCAGTTGCAGACTCTCTGTTCCTTGGGATGGTCATTGTCCATCATCATCTCTTTGTTAGTTGTCCTGTGTGAGTCCAATGAACTGGAGAGTAGGTGTTGCAAGTCTATTGAGATTCAGGGCCCAGCTGGCACATGGACAGGCCAAAGATTTAAGTCTCTTGGACATACACCTATCAACTTTAGTACTAACTATTGGTTCAAATAGAAAGGGCAGAAGAGCCATGTGTAAGGAAACCACAATTGAGTCCAACTCTGTCACCCTGGGGAGCATAAATTCCAAAGTAGAGCCCATTGGCAGGATACCAAACTCCTGAGCTGTCTGCCCTGCTTATAGTGTCTGGATGTCTCCAGAGCCCTCAGGAGCCTCACTATTTGAGGCAATATTTACTTTGGCAGTCAATGAGATCCTGCTGCAATATGCATAAGCGTAACCTCTGGAATGACCTCCCAACTCACTTTGAAGTCTCTTAGCCAGATAAGCTCATTTGTCTTTACTTTCCCCCCCTTTTGGTCAAGGTCTTTTTCCAGTTGCATTGCTAGTTGGTGCCTGGTAGTAATCCCTCAGTGCCAGGGAGGTTCATCTCTGGGAGTCATGTCCCACACTGGGGGGAAGGTAATGCATTTATATGCTGAGGTCGCCTTAGAGAGAAGCCACATTTGAGCAAAAGGAAGCTCTCAAGAGGTAACTCTTAGGCACTCTATAATACTAGGCTAAGTTTCTTTCAAAAGTAAAAATTTGTAAGTATAGTCATCAATATCAAGAGCCCGTCAGTGGACCATTCTCCTTCACTAGTCACTGCCCCTGTACTTGGGGCATTTTTGCTGTTCCAGTAGAGAATGTGGCAGAGCTCCCCAAGATGGGAATTCAATATTCTTTCAGTTATTGTGTGAATCTCCACCCACCATGACAATGCCCCATGAACACTTGAGCACATTTATATGCCTTATAGTTATGACCCAGGTGAACCTCTTCCCATGTATCTCCCATCACTGACACTCTGTACCAATGATCCTCCTCTGTCATAGTTGTAACTCTTCTGTGATCCAAAACTTCTTCAAAAATGAAGCCAACAAAGTAACCAAATACAATTAATAAGAAAATGAAATAATAATGATAGTTTTAAAAATAAGAAAAAAAAAATAAAAAATAAAAAAAAATTTAAAAATTGGAATAATAAAAAAATAATGAAAAAATTTTTAAAAATTTCTGACATCATGTCTTTCATCATTTAAGATCTGTTGTCTTGTATGTACAGTGAAATTTTCTTCTATTTATTCCCCTACTGTCTTATTTTTTTCATTTTATCTTCAAAGAAGTTTTCAGTTGTAGAAAAGTCATGTACCAAATATAGGGGATTCCCGTATATCCAACATCCTCCCCCTATCCCCCTTTCCCCTATTAATAACATTTTACATGTAGATATTACATCTGTTACAATTGATGTACAAATCTTGAAACATTGTTACTAACCATGGTCCCTGATTTACATTATGGTTTACATTTTGAACCACACATTTTTATAAATTTTGATGAAATTTTACTTGGCCTGTATCCATCACTGAAAGATCATGTAGTACAATTCTATTGCTCCCCAAATGCCCCATGTTCCATCTATCTGTTCCTCCTGCCCCTTCCCTCAGGAGCCACGGCAACCACCAAGCTTCAATCCTTGAAGAACAAATTGATAGTTACTTGCAGCAACATTGAGGGCTTGACATACTGGCCTGTCCTCCCCTGTTAGGCACTGCCTATGCTCTCCAGAGACTCCCGCCCCTCTATATGAGAACATAGCAGGACTCCTCACCATGGGAGTCGAACACCTTCCCACTCATTATGTAGGTTTCCACCCACTGATACAACCCACTATGACAAGATGAACACTCGCACACGCCCCAGAAGCCTGCCCAGGTGTGCCCTGTCCCGCATGTCCCCCACATCCAACATCCTAAACCAGTAACCCTCCCCTACAATATTTGCCAAAAGAACATTCCCAATGTTGTAGTTTCAACCTGCAAATCCCCAGAGTTTACCTGCTTCCTCCCTCAAGCTTCCCCCCAGTTCCATGGACAACCCAATCCACCCTCCCCACCCTATCCCCCTCACAAACCAGCACCGCCCAACCCAAGAGCATCACTTCACCACTGTCATGCCCCTCCACTACATAACTACACTCTTCCACCTTATCATAGATTTTGCCCATATGGGCGTTGGCTCACAACCTTCTTACTTTCTGTCTCCTGTAAACCTATCTTCCAGACTCTAGCTCTATGAGTCTGCTCAATTGGCTTAATTCATATCATAGAGGTCATGTAATATTTGTCCTTCAGTGCCTGGCTTACTGCAGTCAACATAAGTTCTTTAAGATTCCTCCACGTTATCCCATGTATTAATCCAGCATTCCTTCTTACGGCTGAGTAATATTCAACTGTATGTATATACCACAATTTTTTAAATCTGTTTATGTGTTGATGGACATTTGGGTTGTTTACAACCTTTGGCAATAGTGAATAATGTTGCTATGAATATTGGTGTGCATATATCTGTTCATGTCCTTGCTTTCAATTCTTCTAGGTATATTACCAGCAGTGAGATTGCTGGATCATATGGCAGTTCTATGGTTAGCTTCCTGAGGAACTGCCAAACTGTCCTCCACAACGGTTGCACCATTCCACATTCCCACCAGCAGTGGATAAGTGTTCTTATTCCTCCACATCATCTCCAATACTTGTAGTCCTGTTATTTTAATAGCTGCCAGTCTAATGGATGTAAGATGATATCTCATTGCAGTTTTGATTTGCATTTCCTTCATAGATAGTGATGTTGAGCATCTTTTCATGTGCTTTTAGCCATTTGTATTTCTTCTTTGGAGAAGTGTCTATTCATTTTTTAAATGGGTTGTCTTTTTATTTTCGAGGTATAGGATTTCTTTATATATGCTGGATATTAGGCCCCTATCAGATGTATGGTTACCAAATATTTTCTCCCACTGAGTAGGCTGCCTTTTCACTATCTTGACAAACTCTTTTGAGGTCAAAAGTTTTTATTTTGAGGAGGTCCCATTTATCTATTTTTTCTTTCGATGCTCGTGCTTTGGGTGCAAAGTTCATGAAACCATTTCCTAATACAAAATCCTGTAGATGCTACCCTACATTATTTTCCCAGATCTTTATGGTCTTGGCTCTTATATTTAGATCTTTAATCCATCTTGAGTTAATTTTTGTATAAGGTGTGAAAATGTGTTCCTCTCTCATTCTTTTGGATATGGATATCCAGTTCTCCAAGCACCATTTGTTGAAGAGGCCATTCTCTCCAAGTTGAATGGGCTTGGTGGCCTTATCTAATATCAGTTGACTGTATATGTGAAGATCTATATCAGAACTTTCAGTTTGGTTCCATTGGTCAGTATGACTATCCTTGTGCTAATACCATGCAGTTTTGACCACTGTAACTTTGTAGTATGTTTTAAAATCAGGTAGTGTGATTCTACTAATTTCATGGAATGAAATATGTCTTTAGATATTCGAGGTCTCTTGCTCTTCCAAATTAATTAGCTTTTCCAATTCAGTAAAAAATGCTGTGGTAATTTTTATTGGGATTGTGTTAAATCTGTAGATCAGTTTGGATAGGGTAGACATCTTAATGGTGTTTAGTCATCCTTTCCATGAACAGGTAATATTCTTCAATTTATCTAAGTCTTCTGTGATTTCCTTTAACAGTGTTGTATAGTTTCCTGTGTACAAGTCATTTACAGCTTTAGTTAAATTTATTCCTAGGTATTTGACTCTTTTATTTGCTATTGTAAATGGTATTTTTTCTTGATTTCCTCCTCAGATTGCTCATTATTGGTGTACAGAAATTTTTGCACATTAATCTCATAACCTGTGATTTTACTGAACTCATTTATAAGTTCGAGAAGTTTTGTTGTAGATTTCTCAGGGCTTTCGGGGTATAGGATCATGTCGTCTGCAAACAATGAAATTTTTACTTCATCCTTTCCAATTTGGATGCCTTTTACATCTTTTTCTTCTCTAAGTGCTCAAGCACGTACTTCTAACACAAAATTAAATAAGAGTGGTTGTGAAAGTGGGCATCCTTTTTTTGTTTCATATCTTAGAGGGAAAGCTTTTAGGATTTTACCATTGAATATGGTGTTAGCTGTGGGTTTTTCATATATACCCTTTATCATGTTGAGGAAGTTTCTTCCTATTCCTATCTTTTGAAGTGTTTTTATCAGGAAAGGGTGCTGTATTTTGTTGAATGCATGTGATTTTTTTCTTTCAATCTGTTTATGCAGTGTATTACATTGATTGATTTTCTTATGTTGAACCATCCTTGCATACTAGGGAAGAAACCCATTTGGTCATGGTGTGTAATTCGTTAGATGTGCTGTTGAATAGGGTTTTAATTTTTGTTTCTTTGTGTATGGTAAGGTTAATTTTTGATACTTCCCCCTTCTTGTTTTATATACTTGCAGTTGTCTATGTTCTCTTGAAAAAAAAAATTAGGAGAAGAGAAAAAGGAAAGAGATAAGAAGAGAAAAAGAATAATAGTAATAATAATACAAAAAAGGTAGAAAAGGAACTGTGCAAGAGCTGGGAAACTAAGTAATACATGTAAAAAATCATAAAAAATATAAAGGAATAAGAATAAAGAACAGTAGAATAGAAAAAATGAAACAAAAAAAATAGAAAGAAAAAAACAAAGTGAATGAAAAGTCTGAACAGATGAGAAGAGAATAAAAGGAAAGAAAAGAGAGAGAGAGAGAGAGAGGGAAAAAGAAAAAATGAAGACCAAACAAGAAGCAGTGGAATGGGAGAAAAGCAACAGAAGTCGGAACACAGAAAAATGACAGAAAGAAGATAAATAAAGTAGGTTGAAAAAATAAGTAAAAGAAAAGTAAGGAAACCAAGAAAGGGAAAACAACATACAAGAAACAAAACAGCAGCCAAGAAGCAACCCAGGAAAAAAAGCCTTCCCTCTTTGGCCCCTAGGGACCTTCTCAGACTGCTGGTGCTCATCAATCACCCTGCAGCCTGCCCTCCACAGATGATGTATCCAGTTTTAGTGAATAAAATAAAGGAAAAAGAAAGAAAAAAATCCAAAAAACATAAAACAAAACAACAAAGACTCAGTGTATAAGTTCCCCATCATAAGGTACTAGCTGCATGCTTTATCTCTCCCTGGATCCCTTCTCTTAGGAGGCACGGGGACTCGAACCAGGGACCTTCTACATGCAAGGCAGGAATCCCCCCACTGCACTACAGCAGCTCTGTAGACTAAATAGGCTTTTGAAATCCTGCTGGGCTCTTCCTGCCCCCATTTTCCTTAGGTGAGTTTGACTTTTAATAGTTTTCAGGGCAGTTGGTTGTGACAGCCTGCCTGAGCAGATTCCCCCTTCCCCTCTCCCCAGGGCCACCTCAATGCTGGCTGGTATCCTCTCCGAAATTGAAAGGGGGCTCAGGTGGCCAAACCCATGGAAAGGAAACCACTCTCCACCATTTGCCAGAACCCCCATCCTCCCAGAGAATGCTCCCTCCCACTGAGCTGGCTGGTGAGAGTCAGGGGGTCCATGAAGGCTATTTGCCTTGAGGGTGGGGCTTGGCCACCTGCCCTTTCCAGCCACAGAGGCAAACACTCATGGTTTTCCCTTCTCTTTGTCCAGCTCCCTCCAGATCGATGCACTGAAGCCTCCTGCTTTGTGGATTCCCAAAACAGCTCACTTGCATAGGATTTGGCCCATTCTCTGCCATTTTTTGTGAAAGAGTTGGGCAGTGCCTATCTACATTGATGTCATTTTCCTGCTGGTCTTTTCATTTCCTTGGTGGTTTCTTTTGAAGTAAGTTAAAAAGTTTTTAATTTTGATGAAGTCCAATTGATCAGTTTTTTCTTTTATGGATCATGCTTTTTGTGACATATCTAAGAATTCTTTGTGTAACTGAAGGTCATGAATATTTTCTCATATGTTTTGTTCCAAAAGTTTTATGAGTTATCTCTTACATTTAGGTTTGTGATCCATTTGATTTAATTTTTGGTTATGGTGTGAAGTAAGAGTTTAAATTTATATTTTTGCATGTGGATATCAAATTGTCCCAGTTCCATTTCTTGAAAATTCTTTTTCCCAACTGAATTGCTTCAGCATCTTTGTTGAAAATTGTTCAATTGTAAATATAAGGTTTTATTTCTGGGCCTTCAATTATGTTCTATTGCCTGTATGGTTATCCTCATGTCAGTTTCTACCGTGTCTTGATTCCTGTATCTTTATATTAAGTTTTGAAATTAGGAGGAATAAGTCCTCCAACTTTCTTTTTTTTCAAAATTATTTTGGTGATTCTGGTTTCTGGGCATTACCATATAAATTGTAGAATCTGCTTCCAAATCTCTGCAAAAAAGGTCATAGTTATGTCTGGATTCTCTATTCTGTTCTGTTCAGCTACATTTTTATCCCTCAAATAACACCCCATTGCCTTGACTACTGTATCTATATAAAACATCTTAATATCAGGAAGAATGATTTCCCCTTTTTATTTTTGATGAAATTATTTTAGCTATAGAGTCTATGTCTTTTCATATAAAATTTAAAATTAGCTTGCCTATGTCTACAGAAAACCTTCTGAGAATTTGATAACAATTGCATTAAAGCTGTAAATCAATCTGGAGAGAAATGACATCATTACAGTATTGTGTCTTCTAATCCATGCTCATTATATGTGTCTCCATTTATTTAGGTTTTCTTTTATTTCTTTCATTAGCATTTTGTAGTTTTAAGCTTACAAGTCCTATAGATGTTTTGTTAGATTTACTCCTAGGTTTTTCATGTTTCTAGTGATTAAATTGTATTTTACTTTTGATTTTGGTTTCCATGTGGTTCAATAAATTGGTCCATTATTCACCCCATTTGTCATGCAGGGTGGTCCTCATCCTAGTGGGGAAAAAGAGGTATAGGGAGGGTTGGTTTGTGAGTGAGGAGACTTGGTCCTGCTTTTGCCTCTTCTTAGCTCTGTGGTCCTGGACAAGGCACATCAGCTCACTGAGCTCTTGCTGGTGATTATTACCTCCCTCACAGGAGTCAGGGCACTGAAATTCTGTTTAAAATGCAACTAATTGTTCATACTTCCGTCTTTAGCTGACTGGCATGCTTTCCATTTTGAAACAGATGCTCTTTTGTTCATCAAAAGACTTTGGCAAGGCACTTTTGTAAATCAAGGGTGAGGCCCCTGGAACCTGCTTAGAAGGAGAAAGCAGAATAAGAAGATCTATTTCCTGATCTTTATAAGAATTATAAATTTGGAGGTAGGTAGCCATTAAAGTGATGGCTAGAACACAGGAGCATGCTGGAAGCCTGTAGCGAGTTAGTAGCCTGCGAGAATTTCAATTTTGTGGATGGGGAAAGGGCTATAACTAGAGAGCTGCGTGATAGCCCAGTTTAAAGGTGTGTGTGTTTTGTTGTTTGCGTGCTGCTTCATGGGATATTGCTCACCACCGTCACTGAACACTCTCATGAAAATGTAGAACACAAATGCTTTCTATGGGTGGGTGAGAGAGCGTGGAGAGGATGAAATCGTCGATAAGAAAACCCCATGTCTGAATTGGCAGAGAGAAGGGAAAAGCCATCAGGTGAGCGATGAAAGTAAGATAAAATTTCAGTTTCAAAAAGGAAATTGGAACTAAAATAGTGTGAGCCACCAGGCAGCAACAGGAATCTTGAAGAATGCAGGGAATTTATCCCAATTTAATACGACTTTCCTGGGGCAGATGTTAATTGGCACCTGTGCTTCCTAAGAGGTCTATGAAAAATGTGAACAGGAGTCCTTCATGAATGTCTTTGCCCGTCTTCACCTGGTGAAAGATAAGGCGGCTGTGTGTCTATCACAGTCTTGGGCTGGGCGTGATGGCCTCATTTCCCCCATCTGCCATAGCGGGATGGCATCCATACCAATTCTTAGGTATGGTGAGAAAAAATTTAGTGCAGTGCCTTCACACATAACACAAGCTAAAGAATTCTGACCCTGGCATATATCGAAATTAGCTGTGGGTCTCAGAGACATGTATTATTCTACCCAGAGTCTTCTAGCCCACTGAAGAGTGCCAGGCACATAACAGGCAGTAGGAAGTATGCAATGAATGCACTGAATGAACGAACATGCCTGGGTAATCCTGACACTTATTAAACCCCGCAAACCCTATCATTCTAAGTATGCAATTATGCTGAATACTATAAACATCCTTTTCCAACTCCAAATATTTTAAAATAAACCAGCCAAGGCTCTCTGAAAATACAGACCTCAGTGATAGAGAAGCAAAAGATGCTCAAGTTTATCTCCTATTACATACAGAAAGGACCCTTCTCACACTTTTCCCAATCCGCCACATAACCTTCACATAGCACACTCCATACACAGGTCCCAAGAGAAGGCATTCGAAATGCTTCAATTAATTGTAAGCCAGAAATTACCCTTACTTAAGAAAAACTTTTGCATGCTCTTTATTACTGCCCTCTGTGCAGGCTGTGAATCCTGTCCAAGGTTCCTACGAGACGGTCACTTGTAAACGAACTAAAAGAACTAGAGGAAAGTAGCCTGCGAGCCACGAGATAAGCGAGGTTGCCTAACACGAACCATGCCTTTGACATTTGTTATTTAGAGCTTCTCTTAATGGTCAAAATATTTGCTTTCCTTCAGATGCCTTCCAAGTGAGTTTATCTTACTTTGCTGAGGCTAGCTGGGAATTTAAGTTGAACAAAGATTAGAGTCCCACAACGTTTCCTCGGTCTCTTCTCAACCAACTTTTTAGAAATAGCAGTATTAGAATCATTGCAAGAGTCTCACTCATAGAGCCGGGATGTCAGAGTGAGAGCTGAATGTGACTGTCACAAGCCCATTTCTGGCTCTGGGCCTTGTTTTTCCAACAGGAGAGCCAGGGCCTCTCTGTTTTCCATTGTGTCTACAAGACTCAAGAAAAGAGTGACAGCTGTAATTCAGTGAATACTTCCTATGTGCCAACTACAGTGCAAACTTTCTTTATATAGTTTTTTTCCTAATAATTAATTTCTTTTAAATTAGAGAAGAGTAAGGCAACAGAAAAAACATACAGAAAATTCAGAATCCTGTATATTCCCCTCCTCTATTATTGAAACTTTGTGTTAGTGTGTCACATTTGTTACAGTTGATGAAATAATATTATTATACTCGTCCTATTAATTATAATCCATAGCTTACACTAGGATTCACTAGTGTAACATATATACAACCATAACATTTTTATTCTAGTAACATATATACAACCATAAGCCACATTCTAATAAATATTTCAGTTTTCATAATTCCATTAACAAATGCTTAAATTGTATAGAGTTTCTGTTTGTGGTGTTGGAAATGCTTAGGTAGTGGATGGAGGTGATGGTAGCACATAGTTTTCTAATTTAATTCTTAAAGTAACCGTGTGAAATAGGTCCTAACAGCACATTCATTTTACAGATGAGGAAAAAGGGGCTAAAGAGTAAGTAATTTGGTTAAAGTTTCATAGCTGGACAGCGGGTCAGAGGTGAGCCAGGTTAGCCAGTGATGTAGAAGCATGCATCCACTGGGCCAGACATCAAAGAGACATCCCCCAATCCTTTCAGATTCCATTTTTAATTAAGGTAAAATAATCATAACATGCTTGAACTCCAATCTGATGCTCTCTCTAAGTGGCTAAGGATTGTGTCATTGTCAAATTAACTGTTTTTTCATGCTTCAAAGTTAGCTTGAATGGTGCTTTTTAAATTTTCTACAATTCGGTCCCAATTATTACTCTCACCATATAATGGAATCTACAAGGTTCCATTAACATGCATGAGTTCAGACTGTTTGTTTATTTTTCAAAAAATCATAAATAAAGAACTGGCTCACCCAAAAGTCCATGGCCGTCTTTCCTAGAAGAGTGGTTGAAGAAGCTGTCTCTGAGTGAATCTACACCATCCACCTCTTATCTACAGGCAGGGGACAGTATACCGGAACCATCCCTGTTTGAGACCACACATTCTTCTTCATGGTTGAGGTCCTCTGATCATGCACTGGCTACCCAGAATGGGCTTCCTGGACCTCTGAGTATGGAGGTAGGAGGGGAGAAAGGCCCTGCAGAATCCAGACTCAGAATCCTAGGGTCCTGCCCATGCTGCAGGCTAATGCTCTAGCCTCTCACTCTCGCTGACATCCAACATCCCAGCTAATCAACTCTGGGTGGACTAAAGCAGATTTTTATTTCCTGCAAGCCTAAAGCAGGTGGTTTCCCAATTAGGGAGGCAGGTTATCTCTTTCGGGATCTTAGGACAACTTTTGGTCCATGGCAATCATAGAACAGAAGAGAAAATCTAAATGTTCAATTTGTCCTTTCAAAGGGCAGAGAAATTATGTATGTATTTACTTTAAGCTAATTTTTAAAACTTGTGACCTCTCAAACTGAACGTGAGAGAGAAGACAGGTGCTTGAACGAAGAGTAGAAACTTCACAGCTACCACATCAGACTAACAGCTCTGCATCGTAGATCAAGTGGAAACTCATTGCCATGGCTGAGTGCCAAGAAGAGCTGACGTGTCATATGTGAAAATGTATTTCCCATGAAGCTAACCAGTGAAAAGAATTGGTAATTATAAAAGTATAAAACTGCAATTTAGGTATCATTATTTTCACTGGATTTTCAGTGAAACAGAAGCAAGAAACAAAAAATTATTAAATCTTTAAAAGTCTTTCAATAAGGACATATGAATATTCCATGTGCTTTATGATATCTGGTATTATAAATAAGCTAAAAATATACTCTAGGAAATGTCACACTCATAAGAAATAGTTAAATCTAAGTTACTATTTGAGAAAACTCAGATTTGTTAAACATTTTAGCAGATTAACAAATATAAAACCAGGCCCTACCTGGCTTAGATGTTCAGGCCAGAACCCTGATCTAATTGTTCCATTGTTGACCTCAGAAGTCCTTTAAGGCCTTGCTGTGCCAGGATCTAGTGGAACTAGAAAGAAGTCCAGCTCCTGCCTTCTGTAAAGATTGGGCCCATTCTGGACTGCTGATTGCAGTCATCCAACAGCCACCTCTGGGCCAGGTATCCATCCATAAGCATAACTGGAAAAAGATTTTAACTTAAGACATTTTACACAGGCACAATTTTATCTTTAAATCACTGAGCTCAATTGACCAACAGTCTCATATGTTAACTGCATATTTATTTGTGCAAGATAGTAAATTTGACTGCACATTGTGGCAACCATGGATACTGCCCTACAAGAACAGGATCCCAGTCCTCTGACCCATCTCTCCCAGTAACCACTAAAAGCCCTTTGCCTATGTGGGCAGGAGGTCAGTTTCTGTTGTGCATCAGGCTCTGGGCATGTGCCTTGGAATGTGACTGGGAGGAACAGGCTTGCAAAATCATGGGCTGAGCTGCCACTTTCCTACATTAGGGTTCTTATTTCTACATGATAAAAGTTTGCAGTTGCTATAATAACTTTAAATTCAATTTTGGACCGATAATCAATAATAATATGAGAGTGGCTCCCCCTCTCTGCCACACTTTAACTCCTGCCACACATTTCTTATTAAGGGGGAATGCTTTCCAATGGTGGGAGATATCTGCCTGAATCTGCTGATCTAAGAGGCGCTAGTTCTTCTGCTCTATTTTGCTTTTGCTCTTGCCATTGTTCTTGGCATTTTGTGTTTTGTTCTTGGCATTGTGGATTCTACCATACTTAGCTGTGAGAGTTCCTATCTGAGGAAAGATGCACAATCCGTTCTATTTCCTCCTCTCTCTATTATTCTGTTATTGCTATATATGCAAATGCAGACATCATACACACTGCAAACCCAACAATTTTACGTTAAAATTATTATTTTATGCAATCTTATGTCCTTTAAAAATAGTTATGTGAAGAAAAACAAATTTCTACATTTTTACAGTCTTTTATATTCAACCGTATATTTTCAGTTGCTTTTCATCTCTTTATGGAGATTTGCTTTGCCATCTGTTTGACGTCATTTCCTTTCAGCCTGAAGGCCTTCCTTTAGTATTCCTTGTAAGGTAGGTGTATTAGCAGGTTTTGTCAGCCTTTGTTTGTCTTGGGATGACCTTATTTGGATCCCTACTAGGAATAGCATTTAAAATAGCTAATACCTGGGAAAGAGTTGGACTCCCATCCTGGGAAGGCCTGATATATACTCAAATAGAGGGGTAGATGTCTCTTGAGAGCATGGGTGGTTTCTAATAGGGGAGGACAGACCTGTGTGTCAAGCCCTCAGAGTGGTTGCAATTAACTATGAATCTTGTCCTTCAAGGAGTGAAGCCTGGTGGTTTTGGTGGGCCCCAAGGGGAGGGGGAGGGAGGAATAGAATAGATGGAAGTGAGGGTGTTTAGGGGGCAATGGAAGTGTTCTACATGATCTTGCAATGATGGATACAGGCCAAGTTAAATTTCAGCAAAAATTTATAAAAGTGTATGGTCTAAAATGTAAACCATAATATAAACCATTGACTATGGTAAGTAGCTATGTTTCAATTTTTGTACATCAGTTTTAACAAATGTGCCATCCACATATAAAAAGGTTATTAATATAGGAAGGGGGAAAAGAGGGAAGATGTTGGGTGTATGGGAGTCCCCTCTATTCTATATGACTTTACTGTGACTTAAAACTTCTTTGAAGACAAAATGAAAAAAAGTAAGACACTGGGGAAGAAATGGAAGAAAATATCACTGTACTTACAGGAAAACAGTGTAATGAGTGATGAAAGGAAAAAGTAAAAAATGTTTAAAAAATATTTTTCATTTTTTTAATATCCCAATTTTTAAAATTTTAATTTAGTTTTAGTTTTTCTAAATTATTATGTATTTTATTTCTTATGTTTAAACCTATCATTATTATTTCATTTTCCTATTAATTGTATTTGACAATATTCTTGGCTTCATTTTTGAAGAAGTTTTGGCCCACAAAAAGGTTACAACTGTGGTAGGGCAGGATCATTGGTGTGGGGTGTCAGTGATGGGGGATACATGGGAGGAAGTTCACCTCGGCATACATATAATGTATATAACTGTGTTCAAATGTTCACGGGGCATTGTCACAGTGGTTAGAGATTCACACAATAACCAAAAGAATATTGAATTCCCATCCTGGGGAGCTCTGCCACATTCTTTAATGAAACAGTAACAATCCTCCAAGTACAGGGGCAATGGCTAGTGAAGAAGGATGGTCCATTAATGGGTCCTTGATATTGATGACTATGCTTATGAGCCTTTGCTCTTGAAATTGCAACTTAACTTAGTGTTGTAAGGTGCCTAAAAGTTACCTCCTGAGAGCCTCCATGTTGCTCAAATGTGGCCTCTCTCTAAGCCAAACTCAGCATATAAATGCATTACCTTCCCCCCAGTGTGGGACATGACTCCCAGGGATGAGCCTCCCTGGCACTAAGGGATTACTACCAAGCACCACCTAGTGATATAACTGGAAATATATCTTGAATAAAAGGGGGGAAAGGTAAAGTCAAATGAGTTTATATGGCTAAGAGACTTCAAAGTGAGTCGGAAGGTCATCCCAGAGGTGACGTTTATGAACATCTCAGCAGGATCTCATAGACTGCCAAAGTAGATACTACCCAAAATAGTGGGGCTCCTGAAGGCTCTGGAGTCACCCAGGTCCTATGGTCATGGCAGATAGCTCCAGAGTTTGGTGCCTTGCCAGTGTGCCCTACTTTGGAGTTTGTGCTCCTGAGTGTGACAGAGTTGGATTCAGTTGTGACTTCTCTACACATGCCTCTTCTGTCCCTTCTATTTGAACCTATAGTTGGTGCTGGAGTTAGTAGGTGTACATCCAAGAGACTTGAATCTTTGGGCTTTCCATGTGCCAACTGGGCCCTAAGACTCAGTAGAGTTGCAACACCTACTCTCCACTTCACTGGACTCACCCAGGACAACTAACAAGGAAGTGAGGATGGACAATCAACATACCAAGGAACCAAGAGAGTCTCTACAACTGCAAGCAAGAGAGTCCCATCCACCAGCCATATGAAATTGAAGACCCCTCTCAATTAGAGGTGGAGTGGGCATCACCATCCCAGAATCCTAAGTATTGGGGAATAAAATATGGACTGGAGTGGACTTACTGGTATTCTACTATAGACTTATTGTGATTCTAACAATGAAAGAAATTATATCATTGATGTGGAGACAGTGGCCACTGGAGGTGTTGAAGGCAGGGAGAGGGAATAAGAGGTGTATTATGGGGCCACTTTTGGGACTTCAAATTGTCCTGAATGACATTGCAATGACAGATACAAGCCATTATGCATCCTGGCATAACCTACAGAATTGAGTGGGAGAGACTGTAAACTACAATGTCAACTTTAATCCATGCTTAGTTGTAATGCTTCAAAATGTGTTCATCAATTACAATGAATGTACCACACTAACGAAAGAAGTTGTTAATGTGGGGGAAAAGTAGTTGTGAGGAGTGGGGCATATGGGAATCCCTTATATTTTTTATGTAGCATTTTATGTAATCTAAGTATATTTTAGAAAAAATCAGAAATATATTTTGAAAAATAGCTATTTCCTTCTACCTCCTCTCTTCTTTCTCCTCAGCATCTAATTTGAGAATGATCCTTTTATTCCCAGTTAATCACCACAAAGATTTTAAATACACAAGGAGCACCCCACAAGGAGTGCTTTGGTGCCTTCCCTTAAGCTTGGTTTTTTTAGGGTTTAGAGCCACTTCATATTCTCACACTCTCACCTCCATTTCACCACTATTCCATGCCAATCATCACAGTCAGGGTCCATCTTGTTTTTGAAGCTAGACATATTGTTCCCTGCTTCTGCTGTCCTGCTCCACTTAGTTTCTGCTTCCTGTGGTCTCTCCTCAGTGCCATGGGCTGTGTCCTGAGATGGGTCTTTGGTTTGTTTGTTTGGAGAATTTACAGGGCCAGACTGCTGTAGCCCCATCCAGACGTACTGCATTCCTTTCCTTCTACCTCACCCTGCAATGACAGTGTAATGACAAGACCCCTTCCCTTGAGACTCCCTTTTGTAGGTTGATGCCCTCTGCTTTCCAGGGAGGTTCTGTTGGTAACAGCATTCCTTGTTCTCAGGACCACCAGAAGCTCATTTCCTCTCCTCTGCTTCCCCTGATCTGGCCTTTGCTGTGTTGATTTGTCCTCATCAGCTCATACATCAGTGTTTGGTTACTTGTAGATGTTGTCTGTGGGATTTTAGGCTTGCTGTCTGGTCTCTGTATGTGCTTAAGGCAACATTCAGGGAGATTCAAGAGTTACCCTGCTGTTGCCAATCTATTCTCAGATTCTTATCTACCCCAACATATTTTTAGTTCTTATCTTTGTATTTTTGTACATATGCAATGAAATACACATATAAACAAAGTTTTGTTTTTTTCCAGTCCCATATTTACATGTGATATTTTTGTTTTGTGTCTTTCTGTATGGATGATAACTTCCACAAAAATGATATTTTGAATCATTTTGGTGATATTGGGCATCTCTGTCTCTATTATATTATTGATATTCATGGGAATCTTCTAATATTTCCAAATAAACAGCAACTGCTTTGAAATGCATTATTACTATTCTTGAATTTTGAATCCTAATCCTATTTATTAGCTATTAATTTGGATATTAATCTCTATTTTGTGTGACTTTTTTCTGCAGTTTTCCTTTTTGTGGTCTTTATGGATTATACTTTGATATGAGAGCTATGGTTTCTTGGTAAAATAAATGTGGTACTTCTCCTGTCTTTTATATATATTCTGAAAGGGTTTTTATGGTTCTTGACAGTATCAAGGACTTTAAAGTCTAAAATTCTTTGTGGCTATAATCAAAAAAATTCTCCTTGCCATTCCATTTTAGATTTGGCTGTCATTTCTTTTAAATCATTGGGAATCATTGAATTGCAGATTTTAGAACTATCAAGAATAATAAGGAAACATTTAGGGGTTTTAAGCCAAAGAGAAAGATTAACCTTACTCAAAGACAGGTCTGGTCTTTGCCTTTGGTGACTAGGATGTCCTGCCTGACAGGGATGTCTTTGTTTGCCTGGGGGCTTTGGCTGCTGGGCAGTCATACAGTATCATTTATGATGAAGACATTGGGTCATGCAGTAGCAGTTCTAATCTCAGGAGGAACTGGATGCTAAAGGTATCAGCCCAACCTCTAGGATAGGCTGGAGACTAAACATCAGCCATATAGGCAGGATGTGATTGAGCCACTGAAAACTCTGGACACCAAAGATTCAGGTGAGCTTCCCTGGTTGGAAATTCTCCATGCATGTTGTCACACAGTGTGACTGAGCAGAGGTAACTCCATCCAGGAGTCCCCTGGGAGAAGATGACTGGATGCTCTGTGTTTGGATCCCTCCCAGACTCTGCCCTATATATCTTTTCCTTAGGCTGATTTTAACCATAACAGTTTTTCAATGAGTTCTGTGAGAGCTTCTAGTTAATTATCAAACTTGAGGGTAGTTTTGGGAACTTCCACACCCCAAACTTACAATTTGTTTTAGAAGTTAGGGAAGTCTTTTAAGGAGTTTCTTCTAAACTTGATAGTTGGTTCTAAACTGTAGACTTTGGCTAGCTCCAGGCAGCAAGTATCTGCTAGTTTTATAAATTTTGCGCATGAGGAAACTGAGCCTCAGAGAGTTTTATTTGCTTAAAGCAATTTTACACAAAATAGAGAAAGACTCAGTACTTGAACTTGAATCTTTTGACTGCACATCTTGAGCTCTAGTTTCTACTGCATCAAATCCAGTCAAGCGACTACTGTTTATATTAATTATTTCTTCCAACTCGTTAAAGGAAATAACTCAAAGAACAGTACATTCTTGATCTTAGTGAAATTTCCTTCCAAACCCTCACTCAGCAGTGCCGAATGTTGGGATGTTAACTAAAATGTTTCCCTGATGTTGCCTCAAGTGAATGCAACTCACAGTAGCAGTGATCATAGAATTGTTCCCATGTGAACGGTCTGGTTCTGGTTTAGTTCTGTTGGTATAAGCCTTCCCAAGCATTTGTTGTGTCTGAGGCTTCAAAACCAGGTGGCCCATTTCCCAGATCTGTTGTTGGCAATCCCCAATATTTTTCCCCAAAGTCAGAAGTTTTGTCTGCAACTTCTAGATTTCTTCTCATTGGCGTTTTTCAAATTACCCCTGTTTTACTTGCCATAGAAAATCATTTTGGTCAAAGGACTTGTATATGTTCAAACAACTTTTCATACCTCTTCCAACTGATCGTGGCTAGGACTTTAACAGCAAGGGAAAGTTTCTCATAGCCCATCATTTCCAACCACAAGGTAACTCTGAAGATTTAATCGAAAGCAGTGCTTCTCCATATTGATCAGCAGAGGCAGGGGCAATCCCCAGGAGAGTGGCTTATCTTTCTACCCTGCTCCCCGTATTGTTCAATTCTGACATGCCAGGGGTCCCCAGTGTCTCTTTTATTCAAATGAAATAAGAAAACTTCTTAGGGATAAAAGAATATGTCACAGTTTCTTTCCAACTCATCCAAATATCATAGTTAATGAATCCAAATTCATATTTATGTATTTTAAATCAGTATTACTGGTACTTGACATTTCTTAGCAGTCATCTAAGGAGCACAGAACTTGTAATCAGATGACATGGGATCAAGCTTTTCATCAACCACACTAACTGTGTCATACAATGTCTTTGAATGCCAGCCTATGCACAGGTGTTCAGTGGACCACACATAGGAAGCTTTCACTAAATATCAATAGATGAATGAAATATATATGTATGTATATATACATAGTTAAAATCACATGAAATAATACATAGAGCAGACTTTAGTGATAATTCTTGGTTGTACAATTGCAAACTCTGGTGAAGAACGAAGAAGAGTGGCAGGATGCCTGGATGGATACCCACTCTAAGCATTATTTCTGCCTTCTTGCTCATATTGGCATTAATGCAAATATTACTACTGGCAAGTCTCTTCTGACTTATTCACATGAAGGTCAGTTTGGAATGGTTTTTCTGCAAAATTTTTCCTGCATGGGGGATCCATGCATTTCCCTCTTTCCCGGGATATTCTCCTGATTTTGGATCAGACAGGGGGAGGGTAGACTGTACTATGTAGCATATTTTCATTTAAAAATTTGAAGCCCAGTCACATTTAGGATGTGAGCCAACATCTTCAGGAGGTAAAAAATTATCATGTTTGTGCACCAAACAAAACAACTCCAACGCAGCTTTTAGTGTTGCTTTACAAAGCACAATGTTTTTGTTTCTTTTTAAGAAGTTCCTGTAATTCTTAAACATTTCAGGGGTTTATGGTTCACTTCTTGTTATTTTGTTAGTTGTGTCCTGGATACAGTTTATACATGGAGTGTAAACTCAATTGTGTATTTCAGATTATTGCTATGTGAACAAAGAACCTATTGCTGATATGCAGACTTCTCAGGATTTAATTAGACATGGAGACTGGAGATTGGGAGGGCGCTGAGGTACCCACGGGTTCTTTAATTCCATCTGGCTCTTTTCCTGGGGGCTTACGTGATTTCAGTAACATCTCGAAAGAAGAATTATATCAAGTTGTGTTTTCTTGTTTCTAGGCAATCTAGGGAAAAACTAAAGCATTTCAACTTACACATTTTTAAAGTTTCTTATAGTGTAGACTTTTCTCCAGACTGATTTTTGCAGATTAACTTATCTATTTCAAAAGTTAAAGGAAAGTAAAACCATTTTCCTCCTGGGTGAGCATCCTAATATTTTGTTCTGTGCAATGGAGAACATGACAATGGACCTCATGCCTGCCCTGGTAGAATTCATTAGCCAGTAATAATAACGAAATTACTTCATCTGTTAGCCTGTTATTCAATGCAAGTAATGGGATAATTAAGCAGATGGAATCGATTGGGGCATCTATTTTCTCACTGAGCTGTATGGAGGTGAAGGATTCTTGGGAGAGATCAGCAGCTACACTTGTTGGTTCTCTGAGGTGCTTGCCTAATGATCCTGTCAGTCTAGTGGTTAACAGTATAGCTTTTGAAGCCAGATGGTTAGGGTTTGAATCTTGGATCAATACCTTACTTACTAGCTGTGTGATTTGGGTTCAGGTTCCACACCTGTGCAATGAACCTATTGAGCAGCTGTTTGGTTTCCATGCATTTATAAGGGATAGGAATATTACAAACATTATTTGAGTGTTGACTACAAAAACTACTGTGTCTTTCAAAGCTGCCTGAGGCACAGGCAAGATGTGGTGGACTCACAAGGAGTCTGGACACTGAGAGGTAAGTCAGAACTTTCTGTATGATGAGATTTACACTCTCAAGAGAATACACCTCCCATTGGAATTTGAATTGTGCTTGATGGTATTATTAATTTTGCAGAAAATTAGAAATTTTGGTGAAACATCAGTTTCCATATTAACAAGGAATTGTTAAAGCACCTATTAAGTAGAGCTCAAGGTCCATGCTTAATGCTAAACCTTGAAGGTAAATGGATGATGGAGACACATTTCTAACCCTTCCTTACCTTCCACATGGAAAGACAGACATGAAAAACATCGTTTTCTTATAGAAATGTCTTAGATTAGGGTTGCAGTCAGAGAGTAAACTGGGGCTAAAACATAGGAAAACAGAGGAAGAAGAGGAGGACAGGTAAGTAAAGTAGGGGTTTTTCTCCTTTACCTTTTAAATACATGAGGCACTTGTATTTAATGAGGTAGTTAATGAGATTGTCAGATTTCCAAATAATCTAGGAATCTTAGTCCTAGATGAGAATGTCTCAAAGATGAATGAGAGTCATGTGTTGCTTCTGAAAGCACTTGTGCTCATGTCTACTTTTGAGGTTGACAGCTGCATAACCAAGGAAGATTCCATCCACTTCATCAAGAGACCTGGTGAAGAGCATCCTCAGATTTTGGTGTGGTAGGGAAATTGGATTTCCTAAGAAAACTATGTTGTTAAAAAGAAGAAAGGAGAAGATGAAGGCCAAGGCAAAGAAGGATAAGGAGAAAATAAGCAAACATTAACTAGGGACTCTATATCTGGAAATTATGTCATTACAGAAAATTTGAACTAACTTTTCTTTGAGTACAACTAGACAAGCTGCACAAAATATTTAACAAGATCACTCTATCTGCTGAGTAGAGAATATATTATAAGGAAACAAGAATGGAAGCAAGGAGACCATGTTTATTTTATAGGCCAAGCAAGAAATAATGGAGACTTAAACCAGATAGGGAGCAATAAAAATAAGTATTTGGAGGAATAATTGGCAGGATTTGCTAATTAAGAACGACCCCTAGTTTTTAATTTTGAGTACATGTTTGGATGGTGAGGAAATCTCAAGGAGAGAAGACTGAGAAAAAACATGTTTGTTGGGGAGTTCAGTTTTGGGTAAGTTTATTTTGACATACCTATGGAATCTCCAAAGTAGATGTCAAATAAACAGTTGGACATACAGAGCTGAAGCAGAGAATAGAGGTTTGGTACAGAGATATGAATTTAGGAGATTTTTCCATAGAAATGATAATTAAAGCCACGAGAATATGTGCCATCACCCAGGAAGACAGGATGAGGGGGAGGAAGAGAGGTGATGATTTATTCTCTATTGTCTTTACCATTTAGAGGACAGATATGGTAGTTATCCTAACTCAGAGACAAAGGGGACCAGCCAGATGCAGGATGAAGACCAGTGGAATATAGTGCCAGGAACTTTAAGAGAAGACTATGCTCAGAAAAAGGCGCACTGGACAACTGTGGTGAATTCTGCTGACAGGCAAAAAAGTAGAGTGGGTTTAGCAACATGGAGTCATTGTTGACCTTGGCAAGAGTACTTCCTATAGAGCAGTGGCACATAAATTAGATTGCAACAGTGAAAGGCTAAACATTGAGCAGCTACATGATGAATTGGATGCCCAGAGACCATGCCTAGTACAGAATACCTAAAATATTGGTAAAATACACCAATTTTCTAAAGTAACGGCTGGGTAGGTGGGAAAGTAGAGTAAACCCTTAGAGGTCAAAAATGTTGACAAAAATAGAATCCAGAGATGTGAGCATTCCTGAAAATTTGCTTTAATGAAAACCCTAGATCCTGATTTACATGGAGTGCATATAAGGGAGAAAAGAGGAAACAAAACCTAGCCTGACCACAATGCGAAGCCAGGTAAAATAACCCATATAAGTCAGGATAAAAATTACAGGGGTTAAATCAGGAAAAAAGCATAATCCACTCTTTAAGGAGACACAGTGAGGACACATCCTGATTTAGTCTTGGGAATCACCCAACAGAGAAAAAAGTCTCCAAGAATTTTCAACCACTACCTAACACAAATGTGTGTTCAGTCCTGGATTTTACATTCGCTGTGCATCCCGAAACTGAAACTAATGTTTAAGTTTGTCTCGTCCTCGTAGTGCCCTTAGTTAACAGTAAATCCCGTTTGAGGGAAGGCACTTTGAATCCAGAACTCAGATGATTTTTACAAATAATATCCTAAGGAATCTCGTTTTACAATAACAGAATTTCATTAAACATAGAAAGAAAGAAACCCCCCATGAGTAAGAGTTACCAGAAACATCAAACCACAGAATCAGACCAGTAGAAACTTCAGATTTTGCAATTTTTAGATACAGAGTTTAGAATAAGTATGTATTTATGGCTAAATAAATAATGGGTATTGAGACCATGATGATGACCAGAGCAAAACATGACCACACAGATTTTTTAAAAAAACATAGAATACTTAGAATTTAAATTGTTAAGCACTGAAATGTGAAAATAAATACATGTTTTAGATAGTAGATTAGCATACCTGAATAGAGGTTTATGCATACTTCAATGAAAGATTTGAAGAATGTAGCACAGAGAGACAAAAGGGTGGAAAATGTAAGAGATGAGTTAAAAGAAGTAGAGAATAGAAAAATAAGATCCAACACATGTTAAATCAGAGTTCTAGAAAGAGAAAATAGAGGAAATGGCTAAGAATTAATATTCAATGAGATAAAGGCTAAAATGACCCTGGATAGATAAAAGATATGAATCCTTATGTTCAAGAATCATAAGGAACCCCAAGAAGAGTTGAAACAAGAAACCAACAGTATCTCGAAGCACAGGATTAGACTAGTAGGTCAATAAAAGAAAATAAAATTCAGAAACAGCCAAGCTTATATGGAACCTGATTATTGAATGGTGTTGTCATTGTAATTACCTGGAGATATTCACTAAATCATGTTGGAAAATTAGTTATAAGAGCAAAACAAAATTGCATCCCTACCTCACATCCTCTATAAAAAGATGCACACTGGTTATTAAATATATCTTAAGTGCAGGTAAATCTAATTAGTCTTTATTCTCCGGAATCTAGAATATGTCTTTCATATAAGGATTTCATTAATTGCCTTTAGCTAGTTAATTTATAAGGCGATTTTCACATTCTACATCTACCCCAGGAGGCATCCTCTCTGATTCTAGAGCTTACATGTAAATCCACTGTTGTCACCTCAAAGCTAAATATTGCCTCTAAAGTGAGCTATATTATCGTCAAACCAGAAGGCCACATGATGATGCAGTTCTCTCTTTGAATTACATAGGCACTAAGTTTATAGACATTCAAATGCCTGTTTTCAGCCTAGAATGGGGTTCTATATACATAAAAGATAATGTGTCTGAGATACACTCTACCTCTCCAAGCTCTTATCACATAGAGCCAAGGCCCTTATTTAATATATTTTGACCAGATGGTAATGACTTACATGTGCAGGACTTCTCTGAAAAGTATGTCCAATACTTCCTTAGATCCTTGCTTAGTAACTTACATAGGAAAATATTCTAGTTTTACTTAGAAAAATACTCAGCTTCTGGTACAAAGAGAGTAGGCTTAATTCTTTTACACTGTTAACCATGCTCTCCATTTCCAATAATTCACATTTCATTTCATTTCAATCCGAGGCCCAATTTTGAAGAGTCAAAAGAAGTATGAAAATTCCAAAATCCTTAAGGCACAATTTAAGTATACACAGTTATCGCCCACAGGGAATAGTGCACTTGAGTACATTATTTTCTGGACTTTTGTTCCATACAAGGCTCTATATACAATTTTATTTTTCCCTGATATTTTAAAGAAATATGTGTACAATGAAAGGTTCTACTTACATTTTTTATAATTTATTTTCTCTTCATTTATCTTATTAGTTTAAGAGAAACTTTAAAACTTTTGAGTTTTTAAAGTTTCTTTTAAGCCTTTTGTTTAAAATAGAAACTAAATATAAATAACTAAAACCAAAAGATTCATATTTTATTCAAGATTCCAGAACCAAAAATTGGTTGTGGGCATGTAACTATGCAAAAAGTTTATATTTAATTTTTATTCCAAATTAAAGAGAGCCATGTTAAAGAACAAAAGTGTGTATTTTGAGGAGAGTCTGGATGAAAAATAAAGAGCTAAATTCTCTTATTTTCACATACACTATTTTTTTTCAGAAGCTAAAATATTTTCTAAAACATTTGCTGCCCTTACAGAATGTCCTTTGCTACATTCTTACTGTTTTATAATTTTTCTTGCTAAAAAATGTTTTAAAAATCCTTTCCCTCTTATTTTATTATGGTTTTAAATGTGTCTCTTATTTACAAATGTATCTCTTTTATTTTTAAGGACAAATGTAATTTTGTTATTGTGGTATTGAATTACCTTGTTTTTTTGTAGATGTATAATATTTTATGTTTGTTTCTTTTAGTGTCATTTCCCCCTGTCGGTTACAAGTGTTCATTTAATAGCTGAGAACATTCCCTAGTGGGTATATTTTTCAGTAGCTTCTGTTATACTCTGTTTCTTTTATTGCTGTCATCATTACATGGGCTTTTGAATGTTTTAGGATTTTACTGATTACTGCTCCACTTCTAGTTTTCAGTGGAGTTTGGTTTTTGCCAAGATGTTCTGGTCCCTTGTCACTGCATTTGTCAATATTTGTAACTCCCTGAAAAATCAGAGTCACTTTCTTACTACTCTTTTGCAAGAGCTTTAAAATCAATCCCCATGTTCAGATCTGCCAAAGCACTTTTCATTGGCTCATCTGATGAAATGTCTGCAGCTCTTACTCAAGTCCCAGGATCTCCTTTTACTTTGCTAACCCTCCTGACTGGTTAGATTTGAGCTTTCCCCTATACCTTTTGTCAAATAAAAAAGTCTAGATTTAGGCAAGGAGAGATTTCATTCAAAAGGATTGCTTCAATAAGGGCTAGGGAATTATTGCAATAGGGAGAATGATAAGACTCTGAGATCAACAAGCCTCTCAAAGATCAATCAGAAAAAGACTTCTTTTATAGTGAAGAGTGAGCAAGGTCAGAAAGAACTGGTTGTAGGAAAGCAGGCTGGAGGTGGCATGATCCTAGAGTTGATCAGGGAATGTTTGTTCCTGAGATCAACCAATTCTTGGGAGGGGTTGTTAAGGAATTGTGCTGAGTTCCAGTGCTCAAGGGTGAGCCAAAGTCCAGGGATCTGGAGAAAGAGAGAAACTTGACCAAAGTTGGTCAAGTCACTAGTGGTCATTTGCACAGATTAATTGGTGATGAAAAACAGTTCAGCCAATCATTTCTGAGACAAAGAATGGGGACTTGGAGCATCTCTGGCTGACTTTGTCATAGATAAATTAGGGGATGATCTATGACTCTTATCTAGATTTTATGGAGAAGTGTGACTCTTTGTAGTAAGCCATTTCCTGGAACACAATGGGTTGGGAGATTTCTTTCTCTTTTTTTTTGAATAAAACTGTAAAATTTTATTGAAGAGCATAAAACATGATTGGAGTAATGGAGAGACACAGCATTGTCCTGAATGGAATGACTTTATGTCATAAAATATCCACCCTTTCTAGTTAATGAAACTATGGAATTTCTATCAGAATCCAGGTTGGGGGATTTCTTAAACATCAAGCTTTTCCCAAGGCACAGGGCTCAGGTAAAGTTCAACATTGTCACTTTCATATGGTAATAAACTATATCTTATATTATTGCTACTTATATAGATAGCTTTTTGTTTCTCCTCTGCTGTTGCCAAAACTTCTTGAGTGTTGTGAGGAGAAAAAAATATAGTCCTTGGCCTCTGGAAGACATGCATTTGAATTTCAGCCTTTCTATTTCTAACCTCTGTATTCTAGGGGGAGACACTGCTTCCCACCTTACCTATCATTTTTTCATTTATGAAACTATGATAACCAAACTTGTATTGGTGTTAGTCTTTCTGTTTATTCCTAACTTACTTTTCCATTGAGACCATTTTCCTTCTCCCCTACCCTTAATGAAGTAATATACATTACTCTTTTTGTCCCCCTTTCCTCCCTCTCTGTGAGAAACATTAAAACCTTATTGTCTGAGATATCATTTCACACCTATCAGAATGGCCACTATTAAAAAGACAGAGAACCACAAGTGTTGGAGAAGCTGTGCATTCACTGTTGATGGGAATGCAGAATGGTACAACCACTGTGGAGGACTGTTTGGAAGTTCCTAAAGAAGTTAAATATAGACTTGCCACATGACCCTGCAATACCACTACTGGGTATATACCCAGAAGAACCGAGAGCAGTGACATGAACAGACATCTGCATGCCGATGTTCATAACATTATTCACGATTGCCAAAAGTTGGAAACAACCCAGGTGTCCATCAGCAGATGAATGGATAAACAAAATGTGGTCTATTCACATGATGGAATATTATGCAGCTGTAAGAAGAAATGAAGTCGTAAAGCATATGGCAACATGTATGAACCTGGAGGACATTATGTTGAGCGAAGCAAGCCAGACACAAAAGGACAAATACTGTATGATTGCGTTACTATGAACCAAATATATTGTGCAACATACTGTTTGATTAAAAAAAATTATGTGTATCCAGAACATTTAATTGAGAAATGTATGTATTTATTCATCTGTGTTTACTTTTTAGTTTTTAATTGTTTATATTTTCAATTATTAAATGTACAAAATAAAGTAAAACAAAACAAAACAAAACTTATTGTCCTTAGCTTTACTGACAAAGAAACCAAGAAAGAAGATGTAAATAACTAAAATCAGAAATGAAATTGGGGTCATAACTATTGACCTTATAGAAATAAAAAGGATTATAAGAGCATACTATGAAAAATTAAATTCCAAAAAAATAGACAAACTAGATCAGATGAACAACTTCTTAGAAATATACAGATTACCTAAACTGATTCAAGAAGATGCAGAAAACCTCAATAGACTAATAACAGTTAAGGATCAACAAAAATCTCCCATAAAGAAAAATCCAAGATCAAATGGTTGCACTGGTGAATTTTGCTGAATATTCAAAGAAGAATTAACACCAATCCTGCTCAAATTCTTACAAAAAATTGAAGTTAAGGAAACACCTTTTAACTCATTTTTTGAGGCCAACATCACCCTATACCAAAGCCAGATAAAAATATCACATGAAGAGAAAATTACAGACCAATATGATATCCCTTATAAATATATGCAAACTTTTTATCAAAATACTAACAAAGCATATCAACAGAACAGTAAAAGAAATATACACCATGTTCAAGTGGAATTTATTTCAAGTGCTTCACCATAAGGAAACCAATCGAGGTAATGTACCACATTAATAGAACAAGAGGAGAGGGGAACCACATGATCATCTCAATTAATGAGGAAAAAGCATTAGATAAAATCCAACATCCATCATCATGAAAAAACACTCAGGTAAATAGAAATAGAAAAGTACTTCCTCAATATGATAAAGGGCATTTTTGAAAAAGCTACAACTAACATCATAACTCATTGGAAAAAGATGGAAAGCTTTAACCCTAAGACTAAGAACAAGACAGAGATGTCTCCTTTCATCACTGCTATTGAAGATGATACTGGAACTTCTAGCCATTGCAATTTTGCAAGAAAAAGTAATAAAAGGCATCCAAATTGGAATGGAAGAAATAAAACTACCTCTACTTGCCAATGGCATGACCTTAAATATAGAAAACCCTAAAGAATCCACAATTAAGTTACTAGAGCTAATAAATAAATTTAGTAAAGTTGCAGGGTAGAAGACTAGCACACAAAAATCAGTGGTGTTTCTATACACCAGCAATGAATAATCTGAAATGAAACAAGGGGTTGCCTACTAAAAATGAAAAAGATTAATATAGGACTCAGAGTCATCTAACATAATATACAAAATGTTCAGAATACAGTTGAAAATCATCCCTCATACTGAGAACCAAGAAAGTAACAATTGAGTGAAAAAAGATAATCAATTAAGCTAGCACCAAGGTGAATCTGATATTGGAATTATTTGACAAGGATTTTAAAGATGCCACCATAAAAATTCTTTACCAATTAATTACAAATTCTGTAAAAAATACAGAAAAGCCCAGCAAACAAATAGAAGTGATATAAAAAAGAAATTAATGCAAATTAATGAAAAATGCAATAATAGAAATAAAATACTCACAGGATGAGCTCAGAGTGGAGATGACAGAGGATAGAATTAGTGAATTTGAGGACATATCATTAGATTTTACCAATCTGAGCCAAGAGGCAAAATGAGCCTCAGAGAGCCCTGGATCTAACATTCATATAGTCAGAGTCCCAGAAGGAGAGGAGAAAGAGTAGTCCAAACAATAATGGCTGAAAACCCCCCAATTTGGTAAATGTCACAAAACTACAGATTAAAGATCTGAGAAAAGGACTAGTAAGATAAAATGCATACCAAAATATATCATAAATAAAATTCTGAAAACCAAAGACAAATAAAACATCTTGAAAGCAGCCAGAGAAAAACTGCACATTATGTATTAGAGAATACCGATTTGAATGTTTGTAGGTTTCTATGAAGCCATGGAGGCCAGGATTAAATGGCAAAACATTTCTCAAGTGCTGTGAGAAACTATTCATGAGCTATGAATTCTATGTCTGGTAAAATTATCCTTCAGGAATGAAGGAGAAATTAAGATATTGTCAGATGAAGGAAAAACTAAAATAATTGTTTGCTAGTTGTATCACTAAATATTGGTGAAAGGAAAATTTTCAAATGGAAAGGAAATGGTCAAAAAGAGAATCTTGGCATATGAAGATGGAAGAAGGATGAAGAGACAGAGCAGAAATATGGATACATACAATAGATTATCATATGCTTTATAAACTTTCTAAAACATATTCAATGATCAAAATAAAAATTGTAATAACAGCTGATACCCAAGTCAAGGATATTTAAAAGTGAGGTAGGTAATGAACCTAAATGGAAGTGAGGTTTCCACACTTCTTTTGAAGTGGGAAAATGATGATGCCCCAGGTACTGAGAATGTGACCTTATTTGGAAATGGGGTCTTTAAGATATAATTAGTTGAAATGAGGCCAAACTGGGTGAGAATGAATGCTAGTCCAATATGACTGGTGTACTTATGAGAAGGGGAGATTTGGACACACATAGAGGGGAAAACTGCACGTATGAGTGAAACAGAGAATGCCATGAATTGCCAGCAAGCCACAACCAGAAGTCTGGAGAGAGGCATTGAATAGATTCTTCCCTTCAGATTTCAGCAGATGTTTGACCCTACTGAAGCCTTGATTTAGGACCTTTATCCTCCAGAAATGTGAGGCAACAAATTTCTGTTGTTTTAAGCTATCCAAGTTGTGGTACTTTGTTAACAGAAGCTCTAGGAAACTAAGACAGTTTTGACTCTGATAATTCACAAGTGCTTATTCTTTTTTAAAAAAGGTTTTTGTTAATTAATTAATTTAATTAATTAATTTGAGGTGCTGGGGACCGAGGATTGAACCTGGGACCTTGTATATGGAAAGCCAGCACTTAATCACTGAGCCACATCAGCTTCCCTGAGTTGGTTTTTTCATTTGTTTTTCTTGTTGTTTTGCTTTTGTTTTTTCATGGGGCACTGTGACTCAAACCCAGGACCTCCCATGTGGAAGGTGGGCACTCAATCACTTGAGCCACATCCACTCCTTTATTCTTTTTAAGACCCAGAGTAGCTACTAGGTAATTTATACAAAGAGATACACTCAGAAACACTATAATTAAATTAAGTGCTATAAAATATTCTAGAAACCCACAGGAAGGCAACAAAAGAGAAACAGAGGCACAAGAACCAGAAGAAAAAAAAATAAAGCAATAATAACATAATAATTACATAACACATAATAATTACCTTAAATATAATATACCAATTAAAAGATAAAGATTGACAGAATGGATAAGGAAACTAATGAATCTTACAAACTGCCTGTTGCTTAGAAAAAATTTAATGACAATGGTAGGTTGAAATTAAATAGATGGGAAAATATATGCCATGGAAACCTTAACAAAAAAGCAGGAGTAGCTATATTAAAATCTTATGAAGTAGACTTCAGAGCAAAGAAGAATTCTAGAGAAAAGAGGGACATTACATTATAATAAAAGGACCAATCTACCAGGAAAACATAATACTAATTTGTATGAATCAAACAACAGAGCCTCAAACTACATTAAATGAAAACTGATACAGGTGAAAGGGGAAATAGACAAATCAACAATTTTAGTTGTACACTTCAACACCCTTTTCTCAAAATATGGTAAAAGTACTAGACAAAAAATTCAGCAAGGATTTGAACCATAGAACCAACCAACAGTATCTAAGTGATTTATGTTAGAACACCATTCAAGAATAGCAGAATACACATTTTTTTCAAGTGCTCATGGAACCTTTAACAAATTGGACCATATCATCAAACAAATTTGATAGAATTAAATTGTACATAATGTGTTCTTTGAAGATCATAGAATTAAACTAGAAATTGATAGCAGAAAGACAACAAGAATCTCACATGAGGAAATTAAACAACACAATCCTAAATAACCCAAAGAGGAAGACTCAGGGAAATTAAAAGAATATATTGAACTGAATGAGCATAAAAATGCAGCATATCAAAAGATGTGGGGTGCAGAAAAGCTGTTCTGTGAGGAAAATTTATAGCATCTTAATGCTTATTTTAGAAATGGGGTAAGTTCTCAAATCAATAATCTATGTTTTTCCATCAAGAAGCTAGAAAAGGAAGAATAAAACAAACATAAAGCAATCAGAAGAAAGGGGAAAATAATAAGGATAAGAGCAGAAAACAATGCTATTGAAAATAAGAAAGCAAGAGGGGAAATAAAATGACACAAAAAGATGGTTCTTCAAAAATAATCAACAAAATTGTAAAACCTCTAGAAAGATTAACCAAGAACAAACAAAAGACAGAAGATAAAAATGACCAACAATGAAATAGTGGGCAATTCCTGTACCATTAAAAAGATTACAAGGGAACATCATAAATAATTTTATGCTAATATTTTTGACTACTTAGAAAATATGGACTAATTCCTTAAAAAACCACAATCTCCTGCATACAACTTTGATGAAATATATAATCCATGTAGTCCTATACCCATTGAACAAAGTGAATTTGAAATATAAACAGTTTTTACAAAGAAACCTCCAGGTCTTAAAGATTGCTCTGGGGAACTCTACCAAAGATTTAAAGAAAAATGACCTCCAGTTTTACACAATGTCTTTCAGATATAAAGGAAGAAAAAATACTCACAACAAAATTTTTAAATTAATTTTTTCTTAGTTTTAAAGAATCTTTAGATTATATAAATATTACATAAAAAATATAAGAGATTCCTATATGCCCCACTCCCTTCCCTTCCAACACTTCCCCACAGTAACAACATCTTTCATTAGTGTGTACATTTGTTACAATTGATGAACCCATATTGAAGCATTGCTTCTAACCAGGCACTACAGTTTACACTCTGTCCCACACAATTTTGTAAGTTATGACAAAATATATAATAACCTATATCCATTGCTGAAATGCCATGCAGGATAAATCCAATGTCTCAAAAATGCCCCATATTATACCTATTCTATCCTCTCCGATCCCTCACAACCTCTGGTGGCCACTGCCTTTATATCAGTGATAAGAGTTCTTCCACTGCTAGAATAATAATGTCTATAGTAGAATAATAATAATTCCACTTTAGTCCATTGTTCATTCCCCAATCTTGAGGATTTGAGGATGGTGATGCCCACTCTGCTTCTAATTGAGAGGGAGTTTAGATACCATGGGGCTGATGGATGGAGCTATCTTGCTTGCAGGTGCAGACACTGTTCCTTGGGATGGTGGTTGTCTATCATCATCTCTTTGTTAGTTCTGCTGAAACTCAGGGCTCAACTGACACATGGATGGACCAAAGATTTAAGTCTCTGGGATATATATTTACCAAGGATAGTGCTAATTATAGGTTCAAATAACAAGGGCAGAAGAGCCATGTATAGAGAAAAGTTAGACCTATAAATGAGTCTAACTCTGTTACACTGGGGAACATAAATTCCAAAGTAAGGCCCACTGACGGAGTGTTGAATTCCAGGGCTTTCTGCCCTGTTTATACTTTCTGGATATCTCTAGAGCCCTCAGGAGCCCTGCTATTTGAGGAACTGTTTACTGTGGCAGTCAATGAGATCCTGCTGAGATGTGCATAAACATAACCTCTGAAATGACCTCCTGACACTCATTTTGAAATCTCTTAGCCATAAAAACTCATTTGCATTTACCATTTCCCCCTTTTGATCAAGGTCTTTTTCCAGATGCATTGCTAGTTGGTGCTTGGTTATAATCCCTCAGTGTCAGGGAGGCTCATCCCTAGGAGTCATATCCCATGTTGGAGAGAATGTAGTGCTTGGCTTAGAGAGAGGCCACATTTGAACAACAAGGAGACCCTCAGGAGTTAACTCTTAGACAGTATATAATACTAGGCTAAGTTTCAATTTCACAAGAAAAGGTTTATAAGTACAATCATCAATATCAAGGACCTGGCATAATGGTTGTCCACCTTCACTAGGCATTGCCCTTGCACTTGGGGGATTACTGCTGTCCTATGAGAGAATGTAGCACAACTCCCCAGAATGGGAATTCAATATTCTTTTGGATATTGTGTGGATCTCCACCCACCCAGGCAATGTCCCATGAACACTTGAACATATTCACATGTCATAGAACATATTCTGTGCCTCAGATGAACATCCTCCCATGAAACCCCACATCACTGACACCCTGCACCAGTGACCCTCCTCTGCCACTGCTGTGACCCTTCTGTGATCCAAAACCTCTCCAAATGAAGCCAACAAAATAACTGAATAAAATTAATAAGAAAATGAAAAAATAATTTAAAAAATAACCCATAAATTACAAAAATTTTTAGAATAATTTGAAATAATAAAAAAAAAATTTTAGACATTGTCTTTCTTCACTATAAGATCTGTTGTCTTGTATGTATAGTGACATTTTCTTCCATATATTCCCCTAGTGTCTTATTTTTTTCATTTTATCTTCAAAAGAGCTTTAGGATACAGAAAAGTCACATAGAGAATACAGGTGATTCCCATATACCCAATGTCCTTCCCCCTTTCCCCCTTTCCCTTATTAATAACATTTTGCATGCAGATGGTGCATTTGCTGCAATTGATGTACATTATTGAAGCATTGCTACTAACAATGGTCAATGGTTTACATTACGATTTACATTTTGGGTTGTACACTTTTATGGGTTTTGACAAAATTTGAAGTTGACTGTATCCATTATTGCAAGATCATGCTGAACAATTCTAATGCCCTCAAAATGCCCTATGTTCCATCTATTCTATTCTTCCCTCCGCCTCCCCCCAGAACCTATGGTAACCACTAAGTTTCAATTTTTGAAGAATAAGATTCATAGTTACTTGCAATAATATTGAGGGCTTGACATATTGGTCTGTTTTCTTTTATTAGGCACTGCCTATGTTCTCTAGGGATTCTTGTCCTAATTGTGAACATAGCAGGACTCCCCAGGAGTTTGATATTTTCTTGATTATTGTGTGGGTCTCCACCCACTGATATAACATACTATGCAAAATAAACACATATTCCACAGAAGCCTGCCCCAGGGGTGCCCTGACCCACACATCCACATCTTACACCAGTAACCCTCCCGTGTCATATTTGCCAAAAGAACATTCCCAACATTACAGTTTTAACCACAGACCTGCAACTCCCCAGAATTCACCTGTTCCATGGACAGTCATACCCAACCCTCCACCCTACTCCTTCTCACAGACCAGCACCAGAACCCAGTCACATCACTGTACCACTGTCATGCCCATCCACTGCACAACTACACACTTCCACCTTATCATAGATTTTGCCCATATGGGGATTGGCTCACCACCCTCTACTCCCTTTCTGTCTCCTGGAAACCTATCTTCCAGACTCTAGCTCTGTGAGTTTGCTCAATTTGCTTAATTCATATGAGTGAGGCCATGTAATAACTGTCCTTCAGTGCCTGGCTTGCTTCCCTCAACATAAGGACTTCAAGATTCCTCCGTGTTATCCTGTGTGTTAATATTGCATTCCTTCTTACAGCTGAGTAATATTCCATTGTATGTATGTACCACATTTTGCTTATCCATTCATGTGTACTCACAATTAGTTTTATAGGCGAAAAACCAAAGACAACAGAAAAAAAAAAAAGAAAACTAGAGACCAATATCACTCATGGACTTAGACACAAAAATCCTCAGTAATAATTAGCAAACTGAATCCAACAATGTATAAAAAAATATACACTGTGACCAAGAGGGATTTATTCCATTTATTCAAGGCAGTTTCAACAATTGAAAATAAATCAATATACTTCACCATATCAACAAGCTAAAGAAGAAAATATATATGATTTTATCAATCAATGCAGAAAAATCATCTGAAAATTCATTGTATAAACTCTCATTCATGATAAAAAACTCTTAGCAAGTTAGGAATACAAGCTTGATAAGGAGCATCTACACAAAACTTATAACATTTTACTTAATAGTGAAAATAATACCTTCCCTCTAAGATCTGGTAGAGGCAAGGATGTCCACTGTTTACTATTCTAACTCAATATAGTATTGGAAATGTTAGCAATAAGACAATACAGCAATAAATCAAGCAAAAGAAATAAAAGTGATACAGATTAGAAAGGAAGAAATAAATATGTCTCTATTTACAGTCGCCAAGATTATCTGTAGAAAATCCCAAGGAACCTACAAAAAACTTGTAAAATATTAAGTGGTCAGCAAAGTTGCAGGATACAAGATCAATGCACAAAAATCAATCACATTTCTCTCTACTATCAATGAGGAAGCAGAAACTGAAATTTAAAAGCAACATCATTTACTGTCATTCCAAAGGAAATGAAATACGGAGCAATTAATTTGAAAATACATTTTCAGGATTTGTATGTTAAAAATTACAAAATGCTGATGAAAGAAATAAAAAAAAATATCTAAATAAATGGATGGGCACAGCATGTTCATGGATCCAAAGACTCAACCTAGAAAAGATGTCAGTTCTTCACAAATTAGTCTAATGGTTGAATGCAGTTTCTATCAATATTCCAGCATGGGTTTTTGTAGGTATAGACAAAAGTATTCAAAAATGTACATGGAAAGGCACAGAATAACTAACTAACAGAATTGTAATAAAGAAGAATAAAGAGGGGGACTAATTCTACCTATTATTAAGGCCTATCCTTATACCTATAATAATCGAGGTGGTGTGGTATTGGCAGTGGGTGAGGCACATCATTGGGACAGAATCGAGGATCCAGAAATAGATTCACACAAATATGCTCCAGTTCTTTTTGACAAAGATAATTCAGATGGAGGAAAGATATAATTTTAACAAATGATGCTGGAGCTATTGAATGTCCATAAATTAAAAGAATGAACTTTGACCTAATCTCTCACTTTATACAAAAAATAATTCCAAAATGGATTATGGACTTAACTTTAAAACATAAAATTATAATAATTTTGTAAACAAACTGTGGTACATACATAACATGAACTACTACTCAGCATTAAAAAGAAGGAACTAATGTTATATGCAGCAACTAGGATGACTCTCCAGGGAATTAGGCAGGTATGTATCCAATCCTCAAAGGATACATACCGTATGATTCCAATTATGTAATATTTTCAACATGACACAGTTTTAGAGATGAAGAATACATTAGGGGTTGTCAGGGGTTAGATGAATAACGGGGGAGGGAGATAAATATTGTTGAAAAAGGAAAACGAAGGATCCTGGAGGTGATGGAACTGTTCAGAATCGACTGCTGTGGTGTCAGTTATGCTCATTTCTTTGCATATTTAGTTCTACACACTTTAATTGCAACTGAAAATAGGGCAATATTATTTGGCCATAAGAAAGAATGAAGTTATGAGACCTACCGCATCATGGAGCAATCTTGAGAGGACTATGCTCAGTGAAATAGGCAAGACACATAAGGACAAAGATGGTACAACACTTACGTGACTAGACGTGGCAAGTTCTCAGCAACAGAAAGTAGGTTAGAGGTTACAAAGGGAGATGGGAAGGAGGAGAGTTTGGAAAATTTTAAGAAAATTGGGGGGATTGTAGTAGCATTGATAGATTGTAACAATGCCAATTATCTTGGTATGATGTTTACTATAGTTTTGCAAAATGTTACGTTTGACAAAAACTGGGTAAAGGGTGCATGGGGTTTTCTGTGTTACTCTTTGTAACTTCATGTAAATCTGCATTTATCTCAATAAAAGTTTCAATTAATGATGTGTTTCATCGTCAAAGCTTTTACTTTTAACAGTTGACATTAGGTATGCTGAAAATTGAGTCATCTTCTAACTGTTTTATTGCTGAAGTAAGTCTGAAGTTATATTTTTCCAAATATAAGGTGTGCTTCTTGAAATATGAACATTCTGCAAGAAATGGTTAGGAGCAAAGACTTGGCAGCCAAACTGCCTTGGTTTCATTCTAATCTCTAGGATTTACCTTGATTTCCTCATCTCTTGCATTCATGTAGAGGTTACTATGTGTAGAACTATGATGAGGATTAAATAAATTAATATGTTTAAAATATTCAGAACAGTCCCTAGCACTTAATGAGCACCATATATATACATTAGGGAGTAAGGGCAACCCACATGATTTTTGAGGCTGCCACAGAATTTTTCTGTTAGCGCTTGGTCTTCTTAGGCACTTCAAGAGATTTGTTTTCTTTTTATTCCTGTTTGTGGATTACTCAGTCCTCTGCAAGTATAATTTAAAAGAAAGATGACACTATTGAGTCTCAGAACCCAAAGGCTGTGTGTTGGGATTTTGTGGACTATAACTTTTGAAGGCCCCAGTGACCCTGAGCTGTCTTCTGTTAGGAGCTCGCAGCCAGACCCCTCATCCAAGTTAACCCAAGCCTAGTAGAGGCAGTTACCTGTCCTTCCCCCTTCTTCACCCCACAGCATACTCTAATTGAAGTCCCCCTCCAAACCCCGAGCCTCCTTAATCCAGAGCCTTCTTAATCCAATGTCATTTAAGCTCCAGGAATTTCCTTCAGGGGCCTGGTTTATGGTCAGTCTCTCTTGGCATGACTTAAAGTTGTGAAATTGTTTTTACCTATGACCAAGAACCTAAGAGGAACATCTGTTGAATCATCAGTGTGACTTTTTGGGCACCGAAAAATCTGGGGGTTGGAATCACTAAGCCTTGTCTACAGTCCATCGCCAGACTATCGATGAAGTTTGCCGAGTCAAGGTGTCCCAACCAACCAGCAAAGTGATTTGCTCCCATTTGAAAGGACACTTGTCTGGAAAGATCGATAAGGTGAGGAATAGAGGGACTAGTCAAGTGACAGTGCTTACTAAATGCCAGGCACTTTGTTTGTATCAGCTTATTTCTTCCTGAATCCAGCTCTGTGAGGTTCTGCTTATTACATTTTACCTAAGAGAACAGTGAGATTCAGAGGCTGTGATTAGCACAGATGCTAAGATGCAGGGCAGCATTCAACTTGTACAGTTTTCATTGGACTGTACTGCCATTAATAAAACTTCCTTTTCAGATATTGTGGCCAACATGAGTAGTTAGTGCTAGAACGTGTTTGAGAGAACAGGAGATAGAGCTCAAAGACAGAAATTAAGTTGAGAGCCAGAAGTGAGCAGAGTGTCATGCTGAGAGCAACTCTGAGTGTCAGTGATGAAGCCAGGAGGGGACAATTGGGAATCACGGACAGGACACGACGAAAGGCCGGAGACCGGGAAGCAAGCTGGACGTTGGACAGATTTCCACAAAATGTATAGCTGCCCTGTCTCCTGGCTTTTATTGGGTCATCAGGGGTACCAGTCAGACACTCAAAGGGCCTTTCAGCCTCTGACAGCTCACGTGCTTCTTTTGATGAAGAGCCCATATTTCTGTGGGCAGAACAATATGGCAGCTTGACCTTCACAGGCACACCCCATTGCCAAGCTACTGATGAGCATTGAGTTTCCATGGCTGCTGTTTCCTAACAAATTTTATCCTTGCTTTTTCATCCTTCATCCTGTTGGGTCTTCCTATCTGCAAAAGAGAAAGGATAAGTTTCAGAAAGAAGCTCTTAAGAGGATTATGCACAAGAGAAGAGTATCCTTGAAAATCTGGGCCAGTTTAGCCTGGAAAAGTCCGGTATTGATTAAGTGGTACACACAGAAGCTTTTTGTTCGAGCAAAAACTAATGGTTTAATTGCTATACTCTGAACAGAGTGGAAAGAAAAAAGCTCCAAGCTATAGTTTGGATCTGGATGTTCCCAAAGAAGGATTTTCTTTATCAGAAGACTGTTTTTCATGCTAAACAGTGCCTCAAGGCACTTTTTCTGGAGTGCTTTTAAAATAGGCAAGGTTACTTCTGCTTCTGAGGACTTAAAGCCCAGTCTTGCCAAAGTAGGGTGACCACCTTATTGATTTCTCAAGAACTGTTCGTATTCTTTTAGCCTCTAATTAGCATTTTTATGTGGTTTCCTGGGATTCTTGCCAGAAAGCCAAATGAATCATTTGCTGAAGCTTCCTCGTTGACATCCCTCTGTGGGGTTAGTATGAGTATCTGATTAATCTTTTGGCAGCAGGCGCCTATCAGTTCAGCCTTAGCTCAGCCAAGACTCCGCAGCATTTTCTGGACAAGCTAAGCTAGAAAAACTTTATGTGATCATTTGGTCATGTAGGGATAGCCTTACTAGGCCTCTGGGTACCTGTGGAAACCCTTAATTCCTTTGCAAATGTCCTTCCTGTGAGATTAGCCCCTTCTCACATTTTGGCAAGGGGCACTCTGTGGATTCTGCTTGTACTTCCCCACTCCAGGCCCCTTACCTTGGTAATAAAGTAGACAAGGGTCCTGCAGCAGGGTTCCCTGGCCTTTTGCTCTGGCCCTGCTCTCTTGAGATCCAGTCTCTTTACCGTATCACCTCCTGACCATTTCCAACCCAATCTCTTACGTTAAATTTATACTTTGAGCATCTCGAGGATTCTGGATGCTGTGTGTTTTGTCCTGGCAGGATCTGACACTTATGGAGACTCCAGATACAACCCCCCACAACCTCTCTGAGCCTCTGTTCCTTGTTTATTTTGGTGGCATTAAAACGATTGATCTGGAGAGAAATTGCGACGACAGGACCGTGAATGGCAATCAGCCGCTGCTGAGGTGCTCACAACACCCTCCCCCACACTCCTTAGAATTCTCGGGCCTCTGGGCCTTCGACTACAGACAAAGGGGGCTCCAGGGATCTACCACTCCCGGAAAGGGGAGAGAGAGGGACACAGCCTTAGGCTGACTCAGGTTCTGACCCGCAAATTTGGGCTGCGAAGCCCCACAGACCCTTCCACACGGCAGTTTGCCCTGGGAGCCTAGGAAGGACTGGAGAAATCCGACCCTCAGCAACCTCCCTCTCTTCTAGCCTGGGCTAATTGTTAAGGACTCCACAGGAGAGGGGAGAGAGAGCCTGGGGCTGACACCCTGCTTTTGACTTCCAGGCTTGGTCTGCCCTGTCCGGAGAGCCAGTCCAGGCTGGGTGGGGCTGCGCCATTGTTTGCCTTGGAGCCTGCAAGGGGTTAAAGATATTCAAATCCCCCAATCTCTTCCTCTACTAACAGGGACTGATTGTCGAGGATTCAGAAGGGAGAGGAAATATTTCCTAGCTGGGAAAAGGCAGAGGGCTGCCAGAGAAGACTGGAGAACTGTCTCTGAAAGTTTAAATTACAAGGCTCTTAGCCCCCAGACAGGAAGCTCTATCACATTGATCTGGTCTGTGTCACAACAAATACACTCCAACCAGGCATTGAATTGAGAGCTGCCAATGAGCGCCATCTCCTGGTAGACCAAGGAAGTGCACATAAGAAAATTAAATAGGATAGGCTTTTCCTGGCCTCTATAGCCTCCGCCCAAGGCCCTAGGAAATGACTCTACAACCAATTACTGGGTCCAGTGCCCAGTTTTGAGCAACCAGCAGGACAATCCTAACAATCAAGGGTGAGCCACAAATCAAAGAGCTGTGGTAACTCACAGCCTCCTGCCACTAAAACCCTATAAAAGAGAAAGAGATAGAGCATCTAAGTAAAATAAAACCTAACCAGATGCCTAAACACCAACAAAAAATTACGAGCCATACTAAGAAAATAGAAGACATGGCTCAAGAAAAGGAATACATCAAAGTCCCAGAAGAGATGCAGAATTTAAGAAAACTAATCAGTGAGATGAGCACAAATTTCCAAAATCAAATTAATGAGATGAAAGACAATATAGTTAAAGAGATAATTGACATCAAGAAGACATTGAGTGAATGCAAAGAAGAATTTGAAATCCTGAACAGAAAAGTAACAGAGTCCATGGGAATGAAAGACACAATAGGTGAAGTAAAAAACACATTTGAGGCATACAACAGCAGACTCGAAATGATAGAAGAAAGAATAAGTGATACCGAAGACAGAGCAGCTAAAATTGAAGAGAGAAAAGAACAGAGAGAGAAAAGAATGGAAAAAATTGAGCAGGGGCTCAGAGAGTTGAATGACAACACAAAACGCAAC
>JAQZBX010000753.1:0-35420 GCA_029593785.1 Cabassous unicinctus
AAAAAAAAAAAAAAAAAGAAAGAAAGAAAGAAAAAACTTAAAAAGGGCAGAGAGGTTTGATTTTTATGAAATCTTTCCACATAGTTCTCTGTATATATCTGTATTACCTCTTCAGAGCCTTGCTATTCCCCAAAGCTTTCAGAGTTAGGCTGCTCGTATTGGACCATAAGGCTTCTCTGTTTTATGTAGTTTCCAAGTGAAATGTGCACACACATGGTGCTTTACAAATATTTAAAATCACGTTCTAAGAGGAATCGTATGTACCTCAAGCTGTCTTTGGATTTAATTTTCAAAGATGTCTCAACTCTGTGTCTTAAGTCCTCCTAATTACAGTTCTGTGCCTCCAGTCTTCCTATTCATAATATTGGTGTAGAAGTCTCAGAGTGATACTTAACACCAAAACATTGAATTTGAATACTACTTTGTTTTCAAAACACTTACTCATAAAATGCCTCATTGAAGTATCACAGTAAGATGAACATTTTTCTTGTAGAGACACTGGGACTGAAATATGTTTTATGGCTATTCCAAGTCCATGTGGTTTTCTAAGTCCAAAGTGTGTATATTTAAATGTTGGTTTGCTATCTCCAAGTCCAATTCCTTTCCACTATACATAGCTGTATTATCATAAAATTTGTATATAAGTTGTACATTGTTTTATAAATGGATATTCCAGATTAAGTGCATCTTTGATATAAATTGATTATCTGAAGTAGAAGATATTGCAACATAATTTATAACTTTAAAAGGCTTTCTGTATAAAAATATTTGCATACATAGAGGCACTGTAAAGACATATAATACAAGCTAGTATTAATAGCATCAATATTACATGTGCAACCCTATGCAAAGAACTATAGGAGAGTCAGAAGAATTATAAAATAGTCCTCACTTACGGAGCTATTACAATTTCATTTGGGGGATAATTTTAATTCCCAGTGAAATATCATAAATAGCATATGAAAAGGGTCCTAATCATATAAGATAGGCAAGGGTTCAGAGATGTAGAATGGAAATGAATTGAGCTGGATCTTGAAAGCTTTTATATATGGTGAAGACTGGGATAGGACATGAAATTAGGAGATGAAATAATGTGTGATTTGCCAAAGTGAGAAAACTGGGCTAATCTAAGACTATCAGTAGAGTAGAACTAGACTATGGATAGATTCTAGTCATAGGAATTTAGACTTGAGGCTTTGGCATGGAAGTTTTCCAAGTATGGTCTGAGACCCCTGGGGATCCTCCACACCATTTTAGGGATCTGAGAAGTAAATACTAATTTCATAATAATACTAGGATATCATTGTCTTTTTTCACTGAGTTAATATTGCACTATTGGTGCAAAAGCACTGGTGGATAAAAGTGCTGGTGTGGTAGCATGAATCAAGGCAGTGACACAAAAGTTGTATTATTAATCATTGAATTCTTCACCACCATGCATTTGCAGTTTAAAAAATCAAGTTTCACTTGAGTGCTCTTGATGAAGCAGTCATAATAATTTTATTGAATCTCAATCTACTAAATTTTTGTGTGATGCAAAAAGAAGCACTTCTAATACTTACTGTCTTAAACTAAACTACTGTCTTAGTTTGCCAGGCTACTATAACAAACACTACAAACTGGTTGGCTTAACAACAGGAATTTATTATCTCAAAGTTTTGAAAGCTAGAAATCCAAAATCAAGGAGCCGGCAGGATCAGGCTATCTCTGAACTCTAATATTATGCAATCCTTAACTCAGTCTCCACCTCTGTCACATGGCCATCTGTCTTCTTTCTTTTTCTGACTTCTTCTGGCTTCAACTGGCTGACAATCTCTGGATTTCCTCTGCTTATAAGGATTTTAGCATATAGCAGACATATCCTTTAGCATATAGCAGACATATCCTTGCAAATGAAGAATTTTTTTTCACTTTAAAGGAAACAACTGATAGTATTTGTTGTCAATGATAAAATTTGAGCTTTCAAGCAAAAAGTAGAGTTTTGGAAAATTTATACTATCACCGTGTGCTTGATAGCATTTCAAGTCTTAAAGAATTTTCTGGTAAGATCATTGGTGATATTAACAAATGTAATTTTTTATATTGTATAAGGAAATGTGTCTATATGAAAAATTTGTGGAGCTTAATGAAGCAATATTTACCAGCTGGTCAATGGTACAAAATCATGAATGGAGGAAAGATCCATTCAAAGTGAAAATAGACCAGTGGATCTTTACGTAATAGTGTATGGAAATTTCATTGATATTATTTCAGGTTCTGCATTGTAACTAAACTTTAAGAAACTACCATGATTGACTAATAGGGTAGTATTGAAGCAGAATATCTACAACTTTCAGAAAAGGCTATTAAAATGCTGCTCCATTTACCAACTATATTATCTGTGTGAGACCAAGTTTTTTTGGTATGCCTTAACTCAAACAACATATGACCATAGATTGACTCTATAAGAATATATAAGAATCCACTTTTGTTCTATTAAACCAGCCATTAAAGAAACTTGCAAAAGGTGGTTTAAAAAAGAAGCCACTCCTCAATGTTTTGTTTGGGAAAAAATATTATTTTTCATAATGTGTGTTATTTATTTTAACATGCAATAGTATTAAATAACACATTGCTATTTTTAAATGAAGTCACAAATAAATAAGTTTAAATTTTCTGTTTTAAGTTCAAATATAGTAAATGTAGACAAGTATAACTCACATAAACAAAATGACTTAAGTATCCTCAACAGTTTGTAAGATCGTAAAGGGGTCCTGAGACTAAAAAGTTTGAGGCCAGGCCCCGTGTGCAGGTGCGTCGCCAGGCCCCGCGAGCGGGTGACCTGCCAGGCCCCGTGTGCAGGTGCACCGCCAGGCCCCGTGAGCCACGCAGCAACATGATGACGTAACAGGAGAGTGACACAAGGGAGAGCCAAGACGAGAGGCACCGAAAAACCAAGAGCTAAGGTGGCACAGGTGGTAGGACGCCTCTCGATCCCATATTGGAGATTCCGAGGATCGAATCCCAGTGAAGACAGGAGGGGAAGGATGAGAAGAGAGGTCAGGAAATGGACACAGAGAGTTGCCCAGTGAATGGATACAAAAACAGCAAAAAGGGGGGAGGAGGGTAAAAATGGATAAAAGTAAATAAATAAATAAATAAATAAATCCTTAAAAAATTGTATAGGGGAGGAAGATACAGACTATAGTTAGTGGTAATACTTTGCCGATGCTCTTTCATGATTTGTTAGCAAATGTTTCACAACAATGCAGGGTGGTTGGGGGTGGGTGATGTGTGGGAGACCCGTATGATGTTATGCATGTTAGTTCTGTAAGTTCACGAAGTTTATGTATTTCATGTATGAACGACATACTTCAATAAATTGGTTTTTTTTTTTTTAAAAAAAAGGTTGAGAACCACGGCCTTAGCAGAAGGGTTACCACTAAAGATTGTTGGGTCTTCAGTCTCACATCCCTTAGCCCCAGCCTCTATAATGCCATAGACAACTCTGATTTTAAGTCCTGTTTAAATACCCTCAAGGACCAAATTCTTTAACATTTCATATAGAGGTCCCTATGAAAATCCCTTAGCTTTCTTCCCTACACACCACTCACCATTTCACATACTACACTTCCTTATGGGGACCAAGGACACAGCCCACTTAATATTTATTGATTTATTTTGCCTGCCTATAGCTGACATGACTATCTTTCCCTCTACCTCAGGAAAATGTAAATGAACTCCCAGTCATGTGATACTTCTTTGTGTTCCTCTGCCTCAGTCTTAGCATTTAGTATATTATTGTGTCATTTCTTGCTTTTGTGTGTTTTCTCCAATGGTTAGTAAGCTTTTGAGGACAGGGACTTTGTGTATAATACACGGTTGCCACCTAAATATGCTTGTTTTATTTACATTTAATAAAATGTTAAGAAATGGCATCAGAAAAATAGTAATTGTAATTAGAAAGGTTAGTCTGGTAACTGCCTTAAAAATCATTTCAAGTCAATAAGGTCAAGAAAATGCTTAAGAGCAAATCTAACAAACAAACAAATCAAGTACATAAAACAAACTCACTTCTCTTTTTTGCAGCACAAATCAGTGATAAGTATAAGTTTTGACAAAAACATTTACAATGGGTGGATACATGCAAACACAGCCTTAGATTCAGCTTTCCAAAAAGGGAGTCAATTATTTAATATTTTTAATGGAACATTTGTTTTAAGGACAAATATAACATTGTAAGATCTCTGTTGCCAATATGATTGCATGAAAAATCTACACTAGAGTTTTTAAGAAAACAAAAATCAGACTGGTTTGGAATAATAAGGGTTTATATAACCTTTTTTAAAAAATCACTATGCTAACATTAAATAAATGAATACATTAAGTTAATTTCTTGTTTTGGTTGAATGTGGTCTTTCATGTTTACATTTTAAAAAGAGGGCACTTTGTAACAAATGTGCTCAGTACTGTACAATGACCAACTTTAAATTTATCTGGACACAGAAACACATTTAACTATAGGAATGCTAGATGGGTACTTATTTTCAATATTTTTACACATAAATCCTATTGAAATGCATGCTAAAGGCTATAGAGACTTGTTTGTTTGCTTTTCCTGGAGTCATTCCATTTCAGCTATTTCCTTAGTCATAATGTAGCTCTATTAGCATAATATGTGGGTTGAGTTTGCACAGCTTTCCTTGCCAAAGGCTGCCCTGCAGTTGCTCCATCACTGGGGTAACCAGCTGTTACTTATTTAAAGCCTCCATCATTTTGTATGACAGAGTAACTTAATTATGCCCTGCTTTAGAGATATTAAATGAAATTATCTTCCAAACAAGTGTACTTCATTTAATATTTTTCTCCATCAAGTACTTGAACTGTGACATTTACGTCATGTGTACTAAGCAACTAAATGCTTTATAAAGCAAGACCTTCTGATGGGGTAATCGTAGCGAGAGAGCACTCTAAAGTACCTGTGAACATTGTGGTGGCTGATGCTCAATTGTGGATTGAAGAGCTTTACAGAAATGGAAATTTTATAAATAGTTAATGAGTTATGGTTGTGTACACCCCGGGCCAGCCAAATTTTGTTTTTCAAATTTCAGGTGGTGACACATTAGTGGTTGTAACCCCTTCAGTGTTCCACTGGTTACCAGCACCATTTTATTTTTGTTGTTTTTGTATGTTGTAGATAGAACCTATGTAACTTGTCTTGACCCATTCCTCAACTAAAATTACTCTTTACCTTCCAAAAGATTGTTTTATAATGATAAATAAGAATTACTAAACCATAATGAGCTTATATATACACTAAGCAAAATGATATGCAGATTCATCAGTTAGCATTCTCATTTTATTTGTCTGCTTTGAAGCAAAATAAGTTCATAGCTTCTCAGAGAAACCATTCATTTGGTGCAAGAAATAGTAGGTAAAAACATTGAAGATTTCTTGCTTTCACTATTAAATTTAAGTCCAAATAATGCAAACAAACATGAAAATTCAGCTTACTATTTCTTACTCTTGTGCACTAATTATTCTAATTACAGAAAATATCGTCATAGTTCAACAGGAAACGGTTGGATTTGACAAAGGAAGTGACTTTTGATCTTTCTATCTCTTGACAAGATTGTGCCTGATTAGACTTTTGATTTTTTAAATCATATTCTCATACTTGTATTTTACCTTGCTTCAAAATGGATTTAAGGCAATATATACAAATTCTTAAAATCAGAATGTTAAAATCAAAAGTAAATGCAGCAATTAGAGCAAAGAGGAGAAAATAAAGTTAAGCAAGAAAGGATAAAGCCAGGGATGATTAATAATTGTTGGGGGTTAAATGGTGACCCCCAAAACATGTGTCCACATCCTAATCCCTGGAACCTGTGAAATGTGTCCTTATCTGATAAAAGGGTCTTTTCAGATGTAATTTAGGTATGGATCTTGAGATAAGATCATCTTGGATTATCGAGTGTATTCTATGTCCAATGACAAGTGTCTTTATGAGACAGAAGAGGAGAATACACAGACACACAGAAGAGGAAGTGATGTGAAGGTGGAAGCAGAGATTGGAGTGATGCAGCCACAAGCCAAGGAATGTCCAGAGCCATTAGAAATTTAAGAGGCAAGGATGCACAGTCCTGCTGACACCTTGGTTTTCAGACATCTAATCTCCATAACTACAAGAGAATAAACTTCTATTGTTTTAAGCCACCCAGTTTGTGGTAATTTGTCACAGCAGTGCTAGGAAACTAATACAATAAATAAAGACTTCTAGGTAGGTATGCTTTTGAAGCCACCCCCACCCCCAGCCCAGCCCCATGATGAACTCAATTCTCTAAGTGCAGGAGAATCATTTTGAGTGCAGTATATTCTTTGGCTTTCCCCAGAATAAATCTTTTAAAGGGTTTTTGATAAAATAACGTTCTCTTTTCTTTCCTTCCCCAGCTCTATTGGATTAGACAAATTGAGAGTCCACCTTAAGAAGGTTCAAATAATGGTCAATTGAACAGTGAGGAAGTGAGATTGAATCACTCTGATGGATTACCATGGTTATCAAATCAGTCACTTTGCCAGTAATTTTAAGTAGACATCCTTGATTTATATTATCCCAAGATTATAATTTTTAATTTTAGAGGTACATTTGCTCAGGAAAAGAAGAATCTTGAATATTTAAAAAATGTCAGCTGCTGTATTTTTCAGTGAACTACAATAGAAAATATGCCAAAATATGTGAAATTATGTTGAATGGTTTTCCATCTGCTTCAGGTGCCAGTTGATTTAGTTCTTAGAAGGTAACTACAATTCATATTCATAGCAACTACCTGACATTGAATTAATTAAGGATAGGCACCAGAGATAAAATGTGGCAGCATCTTTGAGATAGTTGAATTGGACAAATCAATAGGTAAATGAAGAATGGAATATACTATTCTTTAATGATAGTTATTTCATTCTATATAGCCTCAGAGAAGTTAGAAGCAATTTGTCTTTCTAAAGAAGGAGTTCTTAACCTTTTTTTTTTTTTTTTTTGGTGCTATGGAACTTTGGCAGTCTGGTAAAATCTAGGGACTCCTCCTCAGAATAATGATTTTAAGTAAAATACATATGATTACAAAGGAAAACAATTACATTGACATACAGTCATCAAAAAACTTAAAAGCAAATATGAGGTATAGTAACCTATATGAGTCTCTATTAATACATTATTATAATAAGATTTAACAATGGGTCTAATGGCCACTAAGTTATAACATGTTAATTGTGAACTAATGATGTACATAAAGTATATTGAGATATCTTCAACAAGTTAATGTATTATAAAAATATCAGTGGTTTCTGTTTGTGAAAAAGATATAAATTTTACTAGTAATATTTCTAATACTGCTGTGGTTCTTGCCTATATTTATAATTCAAGGCAAAGTTTAATTTCAATTATAGGTTAGTAAAAATTAACATGTAATTTATTTCTCAACCAAGTTCGCAGACCCCCTGTATTCTATTTTGGGGTCTGAGAACCTCCCTCCATTTAAGATCCTTTCCTATTATGAGCTTCTATCCTTACTTTCTAAGCTGACTCATTTCCTTGTGGGACACTTGTTTGGATCCTATGGGGTCCCCCATCACTGGGAATATCTTAGCTGCAGTTTTTGTTATAGGACATGTCCTCTTCAGCTAACTGCTGTAACTCCTTCATAGACCCTTGGCTGTGGGCAGGCATCCTCTATGTTGACATTTTTTCTTCTTGGAATCTCTTTTCTTCTCTAGGCAGTCCTTTTGGAAAAAATCCCTTCAAGAAGATTCCAGAGCAGCTTGTTTTCTTTCTCCTACCTATTTATTCTCTATAACTTTGCAAACATAAGGTTCACAGAAAATATGAACTTTTTTTTTTATTAAGGCAGTACCAGGGATTGAGCCCAGGACCTCGTACATGAGAAGCAGGTACTCAACCACTGCTACATCCGATCCCCAAAGAAAATTGGGTTTTTCGTTCATTTGTTTGCTTGTTTTTGTTTTTAGGAGGTACTGGGGATTGAACCCAGGACCTCGTACATGGAAAGCAGGCGCTCAACAACTTGAGCTACAGTCGCTCCCCAAAATATGAACTTTTGATACATTTTGATGGAAGTTTAATAATTTCTCTAATCCCAGCCTGTTTTTTTTCCATCAAAGGCCAATTCAGTCAGCCTCTTGCCCTTTAGGTATGAGTTGGACATGACTCTTCTGTGTCTCTCAGACTGTAAGAGACACATAATTTTTCTGCGTAGTCCTCAACCTCACAAGGCCAGGAGGGAGAAAGCTATAGCAATCCAATAGCTTTCTCTAAGAAAATTCTCTACCTAATATCTGGTCTAACTCTAGGGTTCTTTAAACTCTTTTAGAGGCTGAAGGTGAAGGTGGGTGGTCATTGAGGATAAAAACAAACAAACAAACAAAAACCAAAAACCTGTTTTTAAAACCTACTTTTCAAATCCTGTTTAGTTAAAGATGTAGTACCTCACTTTGAAAGGTGGGAAATAGAATATTCCAAATTGTTTTTGGACATCAGATGAAACAAACTAGGCTGACTCCATATGTCGGATGCTGTTGAGAGATCAATCAAGATAAGGACTAACAAATGATCACTGGCTTTGGCAAAATGGAAGTGACCTTGACAAAACCACTTGAGGTAGAGGTCAGGGGAAGGGGGCGCTTATTGGAGTGGTTTCAGAAGAGAATAGGAAAAAGGATAGTGGACTCAGCAAAAATAGATAATATTTGAATGATTTTTACTGTAAAAAATGATGAAATGGGTGTTTTTTTAATGTTTGTAAATTAGAGAATCAAGGCAGATGTTTCGTAAGATGGAGCTTTTATTACAGCATAAGTCTGCTTTTATTAGGGCAGGGATAATTTAGGAGAAATGGGAAAATTGATGATGCAGGAGATAGAGGGGAAGAAGTCAGAAGCAATGTCTTTCAACAGCTGTGATAAATGGGAACTTGTACACTACTGGTGGGTTGGCCTCGGATAGTGACAAAAGAAAAGATAGAATTAGTGGTTACAGAAGCTTGTAGGTTACTAAAAGTTGCAGTAGAATTATGAGGAAGTTCTCTAATAGACTTTCCTGTTTTCTCATGAAATGAGAATCAGTTTTCAGAAAAAAGTGAGGAAGAGAGTGGATATAGTAGTTTGAGGAAAGAAAAGATAAGAGTTAGTCATCTTCTTGAAATATGGGATAGTGAATTGATGAGGACAAGCTAATCTAATAGTTTTGCAGGATGGCTTAAGCCCAGTTGAGGCTTATTAAGAGTTTTAAACGAGGCTAATCAACAATGAGATCCCTTTTAGCTTTTGGGAGAATAAGCATGGAAGTGGCAGTGAGTTAGATTTAACCAATTGCATTTTTACTTTCTGGAAGTAGGCAAATAAAGTAGAGAGGGGCAAGGAAGCTGAGGGTATTTTCAAAGCAATGATTTTAATTTTAGACAGTGAAATCTAAGACAGATAAAGAAAGAAGAAAGGAATAGGAGAGGACTTATGTACTGGTGGATTGGAGGAAATTATAAGGTTTAAGAATTATTGGAATTTGTGCTAGAAGGATTGGGCTTAAAAGAGTGGGGTGGTGGTCAAAGCCTAGGATGCTCAAGGTTGAAACTCTGGAAGGTGTACATTTATTATCAAGGCAGATGGGATGAAGGATAAGATCATTACAAGGGAAAAATGCAAGAAATTGTGAGGCTAGAGAATTAGATGGATCATCAATGTTGATGTTGATATCAGCAAGTATAGTGGAGGAGAGTGAAAATAAGCAGATACTAAAATCTTTGATATTATATAAATGATACATTGTCCTTTTTCTTCTTGTTCAGCATTTTAATTCTGTTTGCATCAGTTGTCTCTCATAGATTGTGAGTAAGTGACAAGGGCAGATATTGAAATTTTATGATCAGCAGCAGATATCCAAAATCTCCTATAGCATTTTATGGTCTATGGTGTACGAGGCAATTTCACATGCATTATCTCATTTTATTTTCATAGTTATCTTGTGAGGCAATTAGCAAGACTATTGCTACAACAGCTCTATATATGAGGAAGTTGAAGCTTGGTTATATTAAATCATTTACCAAAGTCCATGGCTAGTAAATGACAAAGTTTTTCCATGAGAACACATTACACATGGATATGTTTCGAGAATGGTAAATAGAAGAGATTTAGTAAGTATTACAACCAAAATGTTGATCCCATTCTTTGATGTTTTATATAATCCCTGTCTTTGCATGAATATTTTTATGAAATGGTAATTTGTGGTAAGAAAAAAATATATGTATGTTTTAAAATTGTGAGCCATTTTAGTTCAGATTCAGAATACACTTTCATTTTTTTTCTCTTCCTAGTTAACCCCAGTGTTGGGTTTTCTAAAAATATATCTTTATTAAAGTATATCATTCATATATGAACATGCATAAACAATAAGTGTATATTAAAGATTGTGAACTTGCAAAATAAACATACATAACATCGTGCAGGGGTCTCATACATCACTCCTCCACCAACACTTTGCATTCTTGTGAAACATTTGTTACAAACTATGCAAGAGCATCATCAAAATATTACTACTAACTATAGTCCCTATCTCACATTTGGTGTATTTTTCCCCCAACACACCCTACTTTTTAAAAATATATTTTATTACAGAGGTTGTGAACTTGCAAAACAATCATACACATGTGTAGAATTCCCATACAACATCCCTTCACCAACACACCACACTGTGCTGGAACATTTGTTACAGATTATGAGATAATATCATCAGACTGTTAGCACCAACCATGGTACATAGCATCCATTTGGCACACTTTTTCGATATACCTCCATTATCAACACAGTACATCTTTGGTATTGATGCAAGAATATTATAGTATTGCTGTTAAACACAGTCTATAGGTCACACCAATTGTTTTCCCATGCTTCTCCACATTCCCGCCAACCTGCAATGGTGATGTACATCTACTCTAGCTCACAGAAGGACACTCTTGCATTTGTACCCTCAGCCACAATCTCATCCACCTCTGGGTTCACTGTATTATTCAGTTCCTAGATTATTCTTTAGCTTTCTTTCAATTGGCATTTACTTCCTCAGACTACCCTTTTCAGCCACAATCCCATTTATAAATCAGTTGCTACTCACTATAATGTGTTACCATCAATTCTATCCATTTCCACACTTTTACAGTCAAGTTAATTAAAGCTTCTACATACATTAAGCATAAGTAGTTCTTCTCAACCCTCTTCTTATCTCCTAATAACTTATACTCTAAGTTTTAACTCCATGTGTTTACTCTTCATATTTAGTGCATATTAATGAGACCGTGCAATATTTGTGCTTTTGTGTCTGGCTTACTTCGCTTAGTATAATGTCTTCAAGATTCATCCATGTTATCACATGTGTCCCCAATTTCCTTTCTTCTTACTGCAGCATAGTATTCCATCATATGTGTATACCACATTTTGTTTATTCATTCATTGGTTGATGGACACTTGGGTTGTTTCCATCTTATGGCAATTGTGAATAATGCCGCTATGAACATTGGTGTGCATATGTCTTTTCATATCATAGTTTTTAGTTCTTCTGGATATATTACTGGTCGAGAAATTGCTGGATCATATGGCAGTTCTATATTTAGCTTCCTGAGGAACTGCCAAGCTGTCTTCCACAGAGGCTGCACCATTTTACACTCCTACCAACAGTGAAGGAGTGTTCCTATTTCTCCATATCCTCTCCAGCACTCATTGTTGTCTGTTTTTTTAAATATTGGCCATTCTATGGGGTGTTAGATGATACCTCATTGTTGTTTTAATTTTCATTTCCCTAATAGCTAGTGATATGGAACATTTTTTATGTGCTTTTTGGCCATTTGTATTTCCTCTTTGGAGAAATGTCTATTTAAATCTTTTGCCCATTTTTAAATTGGATTGCTTGCTCTTTTATTGTTGAGTTGTATGATCTCTTTATATAGAATGGAAATCAAACCCTTATCGGATATGTAGTTTCCAAATGTTTTCTCCCATTGAGTGGGCTGCCTTTTCACCTTTTTGATGAAGTCCCTTGAATCACAGAAGTGTTTAAGTTTGAGGAGGTCCCATTTATTCATGATTTCTTTCGTGGCTCGTGCTTTCGGAGTAAGGTTTAAGAATCCACCACCTACCACTGGTCTTGAAGATGTTTCCCTACATTTTCTTCTAGGAGCTTTATTGTACTTGCTTTTATATTTAGGTCTTTGATCCATTTTGAGTTAATTTTTGTATAAGGTGTGAGATAGGGGTCTTCTTTCTTTCTTTTGGCTATGGATATCCAGTTCTCCCAGAACCATTTGTTGAATAAACTGTTCTTTCCCAGCTGGGTGAATTTGAGAGGCTTGTCAAAAATCACTTGGCCATAGATGTGAGGGTCAGTTTCTGAACCATGAGTTCGGTTCCATTGGTCTATGTGTCTATTTTTATGCCAGTACCATGCTGTTTTTACCACTGTAGCTAGGTAATATGATTTAAAGTCTGTAAGTGAGAGTCTTCCAATTTCACTTTTCCTTTTTAAGATGTTTCTGGCTATTCAGGGCCTCTTACCCTTCCAGATAAATTTGATAATTGTGTTTCCCATTTATTTAAAAAATGCTGGTGAAATTTTTATTGGGATTGCATTGAATCTGTATATCAATTTGGGTAGAATTGACATCTTAATGATATTTATTCTTCCAATCCATGAGCATGGAATATTCTTCCAATTATTTAGGTCTTTTTTGAATTCTTTAGCAATGAATTATAGTTTTCTCAATAAAAATGCTTTACATCCTTGTTTAAGTTTTTCTTTTAGTTGCTACTGTAAATGGAATTTTTTCCCTGACTTTCTCCTCAGATTGCATATTACTAGTGTATAGAAACACCACTGATTTTTGCATATTGATCTTGTGTCCTGACACTCTACTGAAATCATTTATTAGCTCTAGCAGCATTGTTGTAGATTTTTCAGGACTTTCTAGATATATGTATCATTTGAGAATAGTGAAAGTTTTATTTCTTCCTTTCCGATTTGGATGCCTTTTATTTCTTTTTCTTGCCTGATTGCTCTAGCTAGAACCTCTAGCATTATATTGAACAACATTGGTGACAATGGGCATCCTTATCTTGACCCTGATCTCAACGGGAAAGCTTTCAGTCTTTCACCATTGAGTACACTGTTAGCTGTGGGTTTTTCATATATAGCCTTTATCATGTTGAGAAAGTTTCCTTCAATTCCTATTTCTTGTAGTATTTTTATCAGGAAAGGATGCTGTATTTTGTCAAATGCGTCTTCTGCATCAATCAATAAGATCGTGTGATTTTTCTTCTTTGATTTTTTAATGTGGTATATTATGCTGATGGATTTTCTTGTGTTGAACCAGGCTTGCATGCCTGATATAAAACCCACTTGATTATGATGAATAATTCTTTTAATGTATTGTTGAATGTGATTAGCAAGTATTTTATTGAGGATTTTCACATCTGTATTCATTAGAGAAATTGGTCTTTAATTTTCTTTTTTTTGTAATATCTTTATCTGGCTTTGGTATTAGGGTGATATTGGCTTCGTAGAATGAGTTTGGTAGCATTCCTTCTTGTCCAATTTTTTGGAAGAGCTTGAGTAAAACTGGTATTAAATCTTCTTTGAATGCTTGGTAGAACTCACTTGTGAAACCATCTGGTCCTGGGCTTTTCATTTTGGGGAGGTGTTTGATGACTGTTTCAATCTCTTTACTTGTCATTGGTTTGTTGAGATTTTCTATTTCTTCTAGGGTCAGTGTAAGTTGTTTGTATGTTCCTAGGAATTTTTCCATTTCGTCTACATTGCATAGTTTTTTGGCAATAAGTTGTTCATAGTATCCTCTTATGAGCTCTCTTATTTCTGTGGGATCAGTAGTAATGTTCCTGTTTTCATTTTTCATTTCATTTATTTGCATCTTCTCTCTTTTTTTCTTAGTCAGTCTAGCTAAGGGTTTGTCGACTTTGTTAATCTTCTCGAAGAGCTAACTTTTAGTTTTGTTAATTCTATTTTTTTGTTGTTGTTGTTCTCAATTTCATTTATTTCTGCTCTGATCTTTGTTATTTCATTCCTTCTACTTGCTTTGGGATTAGTTTGCTCTTGTTTCTCTAGTTCCTCCAGCTGTGTAGTTAGGTCATGGTCATTGATTTTAGCTCTTTCTTCTTTTTTAATGTAAGCATTGAGGGCTGTAAATTTTCCTCTCAACACAGCCTTTGCTGCATCCCACAGGTTCTGATATGTTGTATTCTCATTGTCACTCATTTTGAGATATTTATTCTCTTGAAATTTCTTCTTTGACCCACTAATTATTTAAGAGTGTGTTGTTTAATCTCCATATATATGTGAATTTTCCCTTTTTCTGCTACTTGTTGGTTTCCAACTTTATTCCATTATGATCAGAGAAAGTGCTTTGTATAATTTCGGTTTTGTTGAATTTATTCAGATCTGCTTTGTGACCCAACATATGGTCTATCCTGGAGAAAGATCCATGAACACTTGAAAAGAATGTGTATTCTGCTGTTTTGGGGTGCAATGTTCTGTATATGTGTATTGGGTTTAGTCCATTTATCATATTATTCAAGCTCTATTTCTTTATTGATCCTCTGCCCAGATGTTCTTTCCAATGCTGAGAGTTGTGTATTGAAGTCTCCAAGTATTATTGTAGAGATGTCTGTTTCTCCCTTCAGTTTTGCCAGTGTTTGCCTCATGTTTCTTGGGGCATCCTGGTTAGGTGCATATACATTTATGATTGCTATTTCTTCCTGTTGAATCATTCCTTTTATTAATATGTAATATCTTTCCTTGTCTCTAATAACAGTTTTGCTTTTAAAGTCTATATCATCTAATATAAGTATAGCTACCCTGGCTTTTTTTTTGGTTACTGTATGCATGGAATATCTTTTTCCAACCTTTCACTTCCAATCTATTGGTGTCCTTGGGTCTAAGGTGAGTCTTTTGCAGACAGCATATAGATGGCATATATTTTCTTATCTATTCTGCCAGTCTGTGTCTTTTGATTAGGAAGTTTAATCCATTAACATCCAATGTTATTACTGTAAAGGCAGTTCTTATTTCATCCATTTTGATCTTTGCGTTTTATCTGTCTTTATTTTTGAAACTTTTAGTTACGGTTACTGATACAGTCATCATTTCTAGACTCTCTTCCAAGTCTGTCTCTCCTGTCTTTTCTTTTCAGGCTGTAACACTCCCTTTAGTATTTCCTGCAAAGCTGGTCTTTTTTATATAAACTCTTGCAGTTTCTGTTTATCTGTGAATAGTCTAAATTAATTTTTGAAAGATAATCTTGCTGGATATAAAATTCTTGACTGGCACTTTTTTTTTTGCAGTAGCTTAAATATATCATACTACTGCCTTATTGCCTCCATGTTTTCTGATGAGGAATTGGCACTTAATCATATTGGGTATCCCTATATTTTATGCATTGCTTTTCTCTTGCTGCTCTCAGAATTCTCTTTTGTCTTTGGCATTTGACATTCTGATTAGTATGCATCTTGGAGTTGGTCTATTCAGATTTATTTGGATGGCAGTACGTTGTGCTTCTTGGACACGGATGTCTATGTCCTTCAGTAGGGTTGGGAAATTTTCTACCATTATTTCTTCAAATATTCCTTCTGCCCCTTTTCCCTTCTCTTCTCCTTCTGGGACACCCATGACATGTATGTTTGCACATCTCTTTCTGTCATTTAGTTCCCTGAGACCCTGTTCAATTTTTTCTATTCTTTTCTTCATCTGTTCTTTTTTATGTTCGCTTTCAGAGGCCATGTCTTTGAGCTCACCAATCCTTTCTTCTTCTTCTTCAAATCTGCTGTTATATGCCTCCCATATATTTTTTATTTCATTTATTGCACCTTTCGTTCCCATAAGGTCTGCTATTTTTCTATGTATGCTTTCAAATTCTTCTTTGTATTCATCCAATATCTTCTTAATATCCTTAATCCCTTTAGCCATCTCATTGAATTTATTAAGGAGATTTGTTTGAACATCTATTATTAGTTGTTTCAACTCCTTTATGTCATCTGCAGGCTTATCTTGTTCCTTTAACTGGGCCATATTTTCCTTTTTCTTGGTATGGATTGTAATTTTTTGTTGATGTTTTCACATCTGGCTTGCTAGATGTATTTATTCTGAGTGCAGTTTCTCCCTTTAGTTTAGGGCTTTCTTGTCTTTTCTCCTTTGCTGATTGTGTAGTAGGAGCCAAGGATGTAGTTGGTGCTGCAAGGTATGGAGGCTGAAGCTGCCCACATTGCCCCAGGAATTGATGAAGCTTCTACCACCTTTCTCCTCTGTCAGGAGTAGGGACAGAGCTGCAGCTGTGTATAATAATCCAAGTTGGAAAGCACAATACTGTCTGTAGTTGCCCAGAGAGACTGATAAAGCTTCATTCCCCTTCCTCCCCTACATTGGGCGGGATGGAGCTATAGTTGTGGGAAGCAATCTATGCCGTATGGGTCCAAAATGACCTCGGTTACTCAGGTAAACTGATGTAGCACTAGACCCCCTCCCTGCCGGAAGTGGGAATTGACCTTCTGGTGTGCTCAACAATCTAATCCATGTGGGCTGAATATGACTGTAGTTGCCCTGAGAAGCTGAGGGAGAACTGTCCCTTCTGCCCTTTAGGGGTGGTAATAGAACCACCAACGCCCAACAGTTCATTCCCTGTAGGCTGAAAGTACCCACCATTGCCCAGAGTGGCCGAGGAAGCACCAGTCCCCTTCTATCCTATTGGGTGGTGAGGGTGGTTCTACAGGTGCCCAACAGTTCAGTTCCTTTAGGCTGAGAATACCTGCCATTGCCTGAAGAGGCTGAGGAAACACCAGCCCCCTACTATCCTATTAAGGCATGAGGTTGGATCCACAGTCACCCAACAGTTCAGTCCCTGTAGGCCAAAAGTACCCACCGTTGTCCGGAGAGGCTTTGGAGACACCAGCACCCTCCTATCCTATTGGGGGTGGGGGTGGATCCACAAGTACCCACAGTCAGGCTGTGTGGGCCAAGAGCAGCTGTAGTTACCCAGAGACGTTGGGCAAGCACAGTCTGTTTCTTGTCCTATTGGGGATGGGGGTGGAGCCACAGGTGCCCAATGGCTGGGTTTGTGCAGGCCAAAAGTGCCTGCAGTTGCCCTGAGAGGATGAGGAACACCAGCCCCCTCCTATCCTCTGGGGGGACAGAGGTGGAGATGGACTTGAAGGCACTCAACAAACCAGTTCATGTGGGCTGGAAACTCCTGCGGTTGTCTGGACAGGCCGAGGATACCCAGCACCTCTCCTATCCTGTTGGGGTGTGGGCATGCAGCTCCAGGTGACTGACTATTCAGTCTGTGCCGGCAGAGAGCACTTGCAGTTGCCTGGAGAGCCTCTTGCAGGTCCCACCAGCTTCCTCTCTGCTGGAGGTGGGGCTGGAGCCTAGGCTAGGGCTGCAGTCCGATCTTGGTGGAAAGAATCCAGTCCCTAACTTCACTGGTTTTTCAGTCAGCCAGGCTTCCCCTCATGCCAGGGGTGGAGTCAAAATTGCGGCTACCAAACTCTTTCCAACTTGGACAGGCTCAAACCCTAGCTGCTTCTGGGATTATACATTAGCCAGCCGAGCCCACTAATCAATAGCTGAGGTCGGTGGACAACTGTCTCTTGCTCCACCGTTTATGGGTAATGGAGCTTCTAACTCCAGCCACAGAATAGCTCCTGATGCAGCTTGCACTGCTAGAGTAGGATCGGCCTCTGCAGCATGGCTTGCAGTTTCCCAGATGGGCAGTCTCCTCCTCCCATACTTTCAAGGATGTTGCAGGATACTCTTCTAGTCTCCTGGGGCCCCCAATCAGGTGCTCTAGGTTGTTCTGGGTGATTGCCTACTACCCTGCAGCAGGAGCCAACTCCAGGAGTGCCTCACTCTGCTGCCATCTTGGCTTCCTCCAGTTTGTGGGTTATTTTTAAAGTAACTTTTGTGCTTCATATGATATCTTAGTTATAGTAAGGCAAAATGTTATTGAATTACTCATAATTGAGTTAATGTTCTTAAAAGGCTATAGACTTTATGAATACTGATGTAAAAGAGTAAATACAATAAGAAAAAAAAATCTAGAATATTAAAATACAATGAGAAGATAACAAATATATCAGAATGTCTATAATTGGTCCAGCCATAGAAACCTTAAGGTCCTACCAATGGATTATGAAAAAATATACAAATAATTCAATGTTTTTCTTTTTTTAAAAGAAAAAAAGATCTGTGAGAAAAGTAGAATGTTTCATTACGTAGTATCTATCTTTAAAAAATTTATTCATAATGAAGAGATTTGCTTTATAAAATGAAAAACAAAATAAGGATGTTTGTTATCAATTTTATTTAGAATTTATCAAGAAATGCAGGCCAATGCAAATAAACATTAAAGAGAATTGAGTTCTAATTCTTGACAAGGAAGATGGAAAAGTATATTTCTTTTGTCTACAACCATATTCCTAGCATAACAAACAACATTAAATAAATCCTTCTTAAATTAGTAAGAAAATTTAGGTATACAATATAAATTGAAAAAAAAAATTAACATCTTTCTTATGTCCTACCAGTAACAAGTTAGAAAATGTAATGGGAAAAAAATTCTATTTAAAATGGAACCATTAAATTCCTATGAATAATTTTAACAAGATAATTTAGTACCCATGTTAAGAAAAGTACAAAACCGTATTGAAAGATTGAAAAGAAGATAAATAAAGGATGCATTGTTCTAAATGGAAAGATTGAAAAAAGTAAAACTGCCGGTTCTTGTTAAGTTAGCTGAAATCCAATGTGCATTTATAATTTTTAAAGTATGTTTATCAAATTAAGAATACAAAGAAATTTCTCTAACAATAATGAATAGTTTTTAAAAAGCAGCAAATAGCATACTTAATTGTCAATACTGATAATTTTTCATCTGAATTGGAAAAAAATTACAATGCCCACAATCACCACTATTCAATATTGTACTGTTGGTCCTTTGGATTGAAATAAGGCAAGAAAGAGAATAAAAAGCACAAGAATTGGAAAGGAAAAACCAAGATCTTGTTATTTGCAGGTGACATGAATTGGGTATATAGATATTCCAAAATAACCTACAAATAAACTATTAGAGTTAATAAATAAGTTTAGCAAGGCCACAGGATACAAGGTCAATATACAAATTAATTGTGTTTAAAAAATAAACTCAATGAATACATTGAGAAAATGAAGTTTTAAAAAAGATATAATTTACAATAATGTAAATAAATGTCTCAAAAAAATTCCAACAAAAGGGATACCAGAACTCTACAATAATAGCCAAAAAATATTATAAAAGTAAATTAAAAAGGACCTAAACAAAGGGAAGGATATAATGCATTTATGAATGGTATTTTAGTTTGCAAGGCTGCTTAAAGAAATATACCATGTAATTTTTCAGCTTGAACAGTTGGGATTAATTGCTATGGTTAAAGTCTGGGAAAATGTCCAAATCAAGTTATCATCAAGGTAATGCTTTCTTTCCAAAGACTGGTTGCTGGTGATTCGTGGTTCGTCTGCCCCATGGCAAGGCACATGGCCGTGTCTGCTGGTCTCTGCCTTCTCTTCTGGGTTTCATTGCTTTCAACTTGTTGCTTCTGTGGCTTTTCTCCTTCTCTCTGTATTCATCCCATTTATAAAGGACTCCAGTAAGAGGACTAAGACCTATCCTGAATAAGGTAGGTCATACCTTAACTAAAGTAACCTCATCAAAAGATTTTACTTGCAAAGGGTTCACATACACAGGAATGGATTAACTTTAAGAAAATGCTTTTCTGGAATTAATACAGTTATACAACACCACAAATGGGAAGAATCAATTTTTGAAAGATAGCAAACTTCCAAATTTATTTATACATTGATGCAAATCTCAATCAAAATCACTGTAGGATTTTGCAAGTGTATTTTATGAAAATTGACAGGTCAACACTAAAATGTATCTGAAATTGCAAAAGATCAAGAATATCCAATCTTCAGGAAAATATAAATCTAAAAGACTTATACTAACAATTATTAAGGTTCATTATCAAACAATTGCTATAAGACAGTGGGTATTGGCATGAGGATGGAAAAATAGCCCAGTTGAACAGATTAGAGTCTAGAAACAGACCCATACATATATGGTCACCTGGTTCATGGCAAAGGTGACACTGTAGGATTGTGGAAAATAATTTTTTTCCTAAAGGTAATACTGAGTCAATTTGATATCCAAAATAAAAACCCTGAAAAATCTTTACCCTTCCCTCTTAAGTCACACAAAATCATTCTTAATAGATATTAGCTCTAAAATGAAATATAAAGCCATAAAGATTTTAGAAGAAATTATGGGGAACAAATTTTTGGCCTTGGGCTCAGCAAAAACTTTTTGGACATCCACACAAACACTAATTTTAAAGAAAAAAGAAAGAACATTAAATTTATGAATTTTTCATACTCAAAAGGAAGTAAAGAGATAAGCCACACAGTGACAGAAGATATTTACAATATACATATAAAGGACTTTATTCAGCATACATAAAGCACTAGTACAAGTTAAGAAAACGACCAACTACTCAATAGAAAATAGGTACCAAAATTGATCACTTTACAGATTTGGATACCCAAATGCTTAATAACTGTGTAAAAAGGAGCTCAACATAATTGCTTTAGTTTCTTTGACTGCTCAAGCAAATGCCATGAAATGGATTGAGTTAAAAATGGGAATTTATTCACTCACAGTAATGAGGCTAAGAGAAAGCCCAAATCAAGTCATCGCCAAGCTGATGCTTTCTTCCTGAAGACTGGCATTCTGGGGCTGGCTGCCAGTGATCCTTGGTCCTTGGTTCTTGGTTCCTAAGTCACATGGCAATGCACATGACAGCCTGTCCTGGCCTCTCCATTCTCTTCCAGGTTCTGTTGAATTTCAACTTCTTGTTTCCTCTGGCTTTCTCTCTGGCTGTCTGAATTCCATTTAATTTTATAAAGGACTATAGCAATAAGATTAAGACCCTTCCTGATTGAAGTGGGCCATGCTATACCTTAACTGAAGTAACCGCATCAAAAGAATACTTAAAATGAGTTCATACCTACAGGAATGGCTTAAGTTTAAGAACAGCTCCAAACCACCACAATAATTAATCATAAGGAAATGCAACTATAATTTGAAACTACAACTTGATAACAGTACAAATATACCAAAATGGCTAAAATGAAAAAAAAAATCAGACAATCTGAAATGTTAGTGAGATTATAAACCATTTAGAATTATCTTAGTCTGCTTGAGGGAGTGTAAGTTCAACTACTTTGGAAATCTCTTTGGTAGGATCTACTACAATTTGCCTATGAATGTCCTATGACCCAACAATTTCACTTGGTTCTATATAACAAATAAAATGATAGATACTAGAATGATCATGACAGAACTATTTGTCCAAAACTAGAACAATGCAGATATTGATGCTGAGTATATTCACAGACTGGATAAAGAAATTGTATATTTATTCAATTTTCGTTAATGGAGATAAATGGAGTATGACTACATGCAGTAACAAAGATGAATCTTAGAATCAAAATGTAGACCAAAAGAAGTGTATATTCCAAAAGGGTATACTGTTTGATTCCATTTCTATAAACTAGGCAAAATTAGTCACTTTATGGTAAGGTAATTAAATAGAAAGGGGAATGAAGTAGACTTTTGAGTTGCTGGCAATGTTTTGTTTTTTAGGTACTGGTGACATGTATGATCAGTTTGTAAAAATTCATAGAGCTGAGAGCTTTTGACTTGTACACGTTCATAAATTTAAAAATGTTTGCCAGTTAATTGTTACCAAGATGGAGCAGAGAGGAAATGGAAATGTGTAAGAGGTTTTGTAGACCTCTTCTTGCATCAAATTTGCCAACCTCAGAGTTAAAATGGAAGGGAATTAAAAAGATTCAGGCAAGGGCATGCATTTAGGTATAGAGAGGCCATTAATTGGAGACTATATGCATATAAATTACTTAAACTGTGCTTGGCATTTAATAGACTCAATAATTTTACTTTCCATAAATCTTATTCTGCTACTTTTTAATAACCAGAAATAATTATTGAATATGTACAATGTGCATGCATCATTCTGGGCACATGGGAATACAGCAATGAAAAAAGAAGAAAAAATACTAAACTTTATGGATCTCACAATAAACAAATAAAGAAGTAAATTTTTAAAATTATGATAGATGGTGACAAGTGATAAGAGGTAAAATAAAGCAGAAAAGGAGGATAAGAACTGGTAAGGGATTTAATTTTAGATAAGAGAGGCTTGAATTAGAAAGAAAAGTCTAAATATAAAATATTAATATATTATTGATTTAACGTATGTTTTCAACACAATTGAAAATATGCAGCTATTAAAGTGAGATTAATAATGGGAAACATCTAAGAGGTGCCTTTAAATGTATAAGGCCAAGCTGGGTTCTGAGCCTCAGTGGAGTTGCAACACCTACTCTCCAGTTCATTGAACTCACCCAGGACAACTAACAAGGAGGTGAGGATGGACAACCACCACACCAAGGAACCGAGAGAGTCTACAACTGCAAGCAAGAGAGTCCCATCTATCAGCCATATGGGATCAAAGCCCCCTCTCAATTAGAGGTGGAGTGGGCATCACCATCCAGAATCCTCAGGATTGGAGAATAAAATATGGACTAGAGTGGACTTACTGCTAGACTTATTGTGATTCTAGCAATGGAAGAAATTATATCATGAATGTGGAGACAGTGGCCACTGGAGATGCTGAAGTCAGGAAGAGGGAAAAAGAGATGTAATATGGGGGCATTTTCAGGACTTGGAATTGTCCTAAATGACATTGCAACGACAGATACAGGCCATTATATATCCTGCCATAACCTACAGAATTGAGTGGGAGAGAGTGTAAACTACAATGTAAACTATAATCCATGCTTAGTGGCAATGCTCCAAACTGTGTTCATCAGTTGCAATGAATGTACCACACTAATGAAAGAAATTGTTAATGTGGGGGAAAGTGGGAGGTGTGCGGAGAGGGGCATATGGGAGTCCCTTTTATTTTTTTATGTAGCATTTTAGGTAATCTAAGTATCTTTGAAAAATAAATAAAAAATATTTTAAAAAAAAATAAAGTCTATTTCATCCAATATAAAAAAAATAAAATAAATTTATATGGCCAAATACTTAACATTCATACTATTCTACCTGTATGAAATGTGCATTCATATAAAATATAATACAAAATATAAAATCATATACTTTATCAAAGAAACATAAATATTATATTTTGCTAAAAATTAGTCAATATTCCAGAATGGAAATATATCCCATGAAAATATCATGATTTCCTAGAATAGAAGGAAAACGTATGGCAACAAATTGTATGTATTTTGGCATACCAAAATTCCTCAAAGAATGTGCATTGTAGTAATCTAATTGAATTCATATTACCAGATCTTGCAATTAATGTAAATAAGCATATATAATAGTATACAGACATAGTAATTGACTGGGATGCATGCAATGTGTTTTAATTTCCTAGTTGCTAAAACAAATACCATACCATGGATTAGCTTAAACAACTGAAATTATTGGCTTATGGTTTTGAGGCTAGAAGAAGTCCAAAATCAAGGTGTTCAGAGACTGGGTGCTGGAAATTCTTGGTCTTTGGCTTTTCCATCTCATGACAATGCACATGGGACATCTTCTTTCTCTTCTGTTTTCTACTAACTTCCAGCTCTTGTCTGTTCCCTATAGCTTCTTTTTCTGTGTCCAATTTTCTTCACTTATAAGGACTTCAGCCATATTGGATTAAGACCCACCCTCATTCAGTTTGGGTACACCTTAACTAATAACATCTTCAAAGATCCTCTTTACAAATGGGTACATACTCACAGGACCAGGGTTTGGGACCTGAACCTGCCTTTTGTAAGAGGCATGAGTCAACCCCCAACACAGTATATAGTTCTTTTAAAGTAAGATACATTTTTTTAAAAGGTACCAGGGATTGAACCCAGGTCCTCATACATGTGAAGGAGGTGCTCAACCACTGAGCTACACCTGCTCCCTAAAGTAAGATACATTTTATAAATATTTTTGTTGACCTTGTGGAAGTATATTGATAAATGCAAACTAGTGTTCAGAAGGATTGCAAAATTAACAATCAATCATTCAATAAATAAGTACATAAATATATGTTTACAAAGAGTTTTTCAGTTATTACATCCCGAAATTAAAGGTCACAGTTTTTAAAAAGTTTATTTTATAACTCATTAAGATATCCCTTATATCAAAGACAAGAGTAATTACATGAGGACATTTAGCTTTCCTCTTTGTCATGTTCAAAGAGTCACCCAACCCCTAACTCAATCATATTCTATAAATTTGTCCCATTGATAAGGGATATTGAGTGAGTATGGGTTGCTTAGTTCACTTCATCACAATAACTGGGTGACAAGAAGGGGACTACTTAAAAGTGATCTCATTTATATCAGTGCATTAATTGTTGTTTTTTTCTCTTTCAGCATAACATGCACACACACACACATATTCATGCACCTGTAAAACAAAGAGCATGTTTCCTTTGTTTAGGTTCTACTAATTATCTTTCATTTTATAAAAGAAAATTTAGATAATCTAGACCAAAAAAAGAAGGAAGGAAGAGAGGGAAGGAGGGAGGGAGGGAGGGAGGGAGGGAGGGAGGAAGGAAGGAAGGAAGGAAGGAAGGAAGGAAGGAAGGAAGGAAGGAAGGAAGGAAGGAAGGAAGGTTGGATTAATTGACAGCCAGCATTAATATTTTGGTCCATTATCTTCTGACTTTGATCTTACAGATAAACATTTGTCTTGGGATCATATTATAGATATGCTTCTCTTTCAACATATGTTTTCCTTAAAATTGTATTCTTTCCTATTATTTTCCATGTCATTAAAATTTCTTCTTAAGTGCCGGTTTTGGCCATTCATTATTTCTGTACTCATGCTGTTCTTCATCACTGGCTAATTTTTTATTTTTAAAAATAAATCCTAATTAACATTTATGTACACAAATCTTTGTATGCATATCTGATTTTAAAATCTATTTTAAATAGAATAGATTCCTAATAAGAAATTACTAGCTCAAATAACAAGTAATCAGGTTAATGTTTTCCATTTTCCCTCATGCTTAAGCATTTGATGGCAATAAATTTTCCTAGCAAGGGGATGGATGAGTTTAGCTTAATTTATGATCAATTCTCTTTCATATTCATGCCTCACTGAGTCAAAATCCCCCCCCTCCCCAAATTTGTAAACTCTGCTCTCTTTCTTTTAAAGTACAATAGATCACTGATCTGGTCAAAGGAAGTAAACAGTCTCTAGCCAGATTACCTGGGTTGGAATCCCAGCTCTGCCACTTCTAGCCTTATGACCTAAGGCAAGTGACCTAACATTTCTCTGCCTCAGTTTCTTCATACGCAAAGTGGGAATAAGCATAGTTCCTCTCACAATTCATAAAAGGTGAGAATGCATGCAAAGTGCTTACGAAGGGTCTGGTACATAATAGATGCTAGCATAAATATAATGTACTATTGTCTTAGGCTCTGAGGACCTCTCCTCCCTTCAGGTATTGTCTCTGGTTTTGTTCCAGTTTGTAAGGCAGAAGAGTCTTACTTCTGAGAACCTAACTGGGTCATGATCTCAGGCCGATGGCCTGATCTTTACCACCAATTAAGTGATGTATTGCCTTCATATATTTGTATTAACCAAACCTGTTAGAGGTTTTGGTTATGTTATTTCAGTCTTCTTGCCTCTGATCAACACTTAGTGAAAGCAAGAAGTTCCAAAATCCCGTATGTTAACAAAAAGATCTGGAGGCAGAAATACATGAGGAAAGATATCAATACTGAATAATATTAACACCCAACAGTTGTGTGTTATTTCAGTACTCTCAAAACACTTTTTTTTATAGATTAGTCACAACCAAGCCTGTGAGCTTATCAGGTCAGGAATAATTTTTCTTTTTTTTACATATGAGGAAAAGAGACTCACAGAAGTTAATTTATTGGCCTGGAGTTACCACATCCAGGGATGGCAAAATCAGGCATTTAACTTTGGCTTGCTGAATGAATAGAGTGGCCTTCCCACTGCACCAAAGTGAGGCTCCAGAAGTATATTAGACAGCTTTTACTAGCATGTGCTGCTGTAATCAGCAATCCCCAAATCAGTGGCTTACAAAAACAATAGTGCTTTATTTCTCACCTACATTACGTGGGGATTTCAGGTCAGCTGTGGTTCTGTTCACAGGTCTTATTCCAGAATCTAGGCTGAAGGACAGAATATATCTGGAATATAACATTATCTTGGAAGAGGGAAAGAACAAAGGCCAGCCACTCAAAAATGCTTAAAACTTCTGCTTAGGCATGGTGCATGTTACATCTGCTCACAATGCAATGTCTAAAGCAAATCATGTGATGAATCCTGACATCAATGGGATGGAGAAGAATATTCCTCCCTAGGGCATGGTCCTGAAAACCATATGACAATGGACAAAGTTGTATAATCTTATTATAGGGAAGGAGGAAGTAAATAATTGAGGACAATAATATAATCTATAACAGAAATTATGAAATGATAAGGACCCAGGTGAAGGTCTTTGCAGTGGAAATAACAGGGAAGTATCAAAATTCAAAGAAAAGAAATACGAAGTTGTAGAACTTGGCAAAAGTTTACTATATGAGAGAGATTCTGTAATTTTATTTATATTTTCTTAGATCTCCAGAGATTGGTGAGATTTGTTGCTAGTAACCAAGTAGTTGGTTAGAGGCAGTGTCAGATATGAAGTAGCCGAGGGAAAGAGGTCAAAAGTGAAAGCTGTACATCAGACACAAGTGCAGAGTTGCTGATTTTGGAATTTCAGACTTAATTTGACAGCCCAACTTCCTTTTGGACGTGCTGAGTTATAAGGCTTACTTTCCTCTAAACTCCCTCGGGTACTGAACCTTTATAAAACGTCTGAAATGATTCTTCCTTGAAAGTTTAATAGAACACCTAGCTTGGTTCTTTCTTTCCCTAATCAAAGACTGAGGTCACTGAACCTAGCAATAAATTCAATGACTTGGAATTGTATTTGCTAGACTAGCCGCTTTGTTAGAACATGGTAATGGTGTGAACAAGGTCATGGTTACAATCCATCTGTGGCTATCATAATTTCATTTTTCTGCAATAACCATGGAAATGATCTGTCACCCTGATCATCACATATTAGTTAGAATGGCTTACAAACCAATTGCTCAATACAAATCTACCACCTGTAGAACAATAATTCGAAGCATATGCTCTGAGCATGCAATTTTACTTCTCACTCAAATAGTCTGAGGTTGTTTCTAGTTGTCTGGCAGCTCTCCTCCATGCAGTGATTCAGGAACCCTGCTTTCTTTTATCCTACAGCTTTACCATCCTCTAATGCCTCATTATCATAAAGCACAGTCAGCAAAAAGAGGAGTTTTAGAGAAAGTACATATACTTTTTAGTTTCTTGTAATAAATTCTGTAAAACACTTTTGTGACATTCGTTATTTTTGTTCACATTACATTATTTTGAAACTAGTCAAATGGCCATACTCCACCTAGCCACAGCAGTCCCTGACTAGTAAGGCAGTTCCCAGTAACCTCTCTGAAATGGGATATCAGCAGCCTATGCCACACCCTTTTCCCTATTAAAAAGTATGGCTTTTTTTTTTTTTTTTTCATAATTTTCTTCTTGGTAAGCTTCTACATTTATATCGGTTGCACCTGAAGTTACTCTGAAAACTTGGTGAAAATAATAATAGAAAAAAAAAAAAAGAATCCTTTTTTCCCTAACATTAAAAGAAAGAGTACCCAGTGATATTTCCTCTGTGGCAATTAAAGATTCCACTTGGGTGCAATTATTCTCAAAACTAAAGAAAATGTCAATGGTTTGAACATACTTGGAACTCAGTCTATCAAATTTACCAGTGGAATAATTTATCCACAGAATTCTCTACCCCTACTCCTAGGAACACAGTTTTAATAATAGCATCCAGATGGTCTCCCAAATTATAGTTTATGTTCTAAAATTCTGTTTTTAGATTAAGTTGTGCTATTTGAAATATTATTTTATATGTATAATATTATATATGGTGATTGTCTTTATGCCAACCATAAAAATCTATTTAACCCATTGTCTAACTGAAATACAGGATGTTTGCAATGAAAAATCACAGAAAATAATGTTGTTATGATATTTTATTTAACATAGAAACAGAAATGAAGTGTTTTTTAATATAAAATATTTAATTAAAAATGTTGACACTATAATATATAAAAGAGCTATTACAACTGCACTTACTTTATTTGATAATAGCTGGGTTTACTTTTTTATTATTTAGAAAAATATGTTACACTATTTACTATTTGTATTCTCACACTTAGAAAAGTCCACATTCTATCACAGTGAAGTATGGTCAAACTTAACAGTCTCAGTTGTAAAATACTTGGAACAAGTCATAACCAGTTTTACTGTAAAAGATTCCTGTACACATTTACATTAATTCTGGTACCTTAATAGGCTACCCAGCAAGCCATTGCCGTATAGAAAAAAGCATTATGAGAAATGAGAAATGCCCATTTCTTTTGCATATTAGCAATTTGTCACTCTTGGGCAACAATGCTTAAATCATTGAAACCCGTAAAGAGAATTCCTCATATTTTTTCCAGGCAAAATATGGACTAAATTCAAGGAGAAAATTAGCATAATATAAACAATGTCTTAGCAAAAGGCAATATAGTAAAAACATATATTTTATGGAATTTATTTCAAAAAACAATATTAAAGATCCAGACTGTGATCATGAATGTGAATGCCTGAAATGCAGGAAAAAAAATGTCATTTAGAATGAGGAAGTGAGGGAAATGAGAAGTAGGGTAGCTAGAACAATCATGACATGGATGTAGAATTCAGCCAAAATAGCTACATCCCTTGGGATAGAGAACAAGACTGTGCCAGGGCCAACCTTCAGTGACTGAGGGCAAATGATGGTGGATATAGCAACAGAATGAAAGGCTATATAGTTTACATTTAAGATACTTTAAAAGGCAGGCTATATGAGGAAAAGAATGTGTCTGTAAAGATCTGGAAGCAGAAAGAGGAGCAAGGAATGCTCCAAAATTACCATTTTCCCTGAGGGTTATGGGTTAAAGAAAAAAAAAAGTTCTCTGAAAGACTAAAGGAGGAGCAACACGCTTAGGAAAAGGGAAGTTTCATTAGGACCTTAGGTTGGAGAGATGGCAGAGAGTAGATGCTGGGTATATAGAGGGGTTTGTTGTTGTGAAATAGCAATTACAAAGCACTCTAAAATGGGTTGACAGGTGTGGGAAGGGCAAAGAACTGAATAGATTTCAAGAAAATTCAGAGCTTTCTGTTTGATGATACAGTAGAAGATCAGTGTCCAAGCTTCATCACTTTGGAAATGGACTGATGATTAAGGAGTAATCTGTGGTTTTAGTCTCAACAAACAACTTAGTTCTACGTGGAAGGAGACATACTCCTTGTAAGACTGTCAGTGGGTCCATTCAGAACCAGAAAAATGGTGCCAGATGACCGGTGTGGAGACAAAACAGGTCATTTGCATCCAGGATATCAATGAAGCCAATTATTTTGCTATCATCCTAGAAAGAAGGGACATCTGAGAGGACATCTAGATTCACTCTCCCAGGAGATTTAGATGCTTGGGATTTCTGATAGATTCTTGACCAAAACATACTTTACAAGTGTCTTGGTTCTAGCACATACTTCACAAGTATCTTGTTCTAAGAACTTGTATCACTTGCAGGGCTACCAACTATGAGTTTCATGAAATGGTCCTGGTGGCTGGCTCGTACTGTTGTGGGAGTGACTTTGGGCTAGGGGCTCATTTAAGTATGTGCAGGAGGCTTCCCTCCTTCACTTTCTGCATTTACCTATTGAGGTGCCTGGTCAGGCTAATCCTAAAGCCCTGCTAGGTGCTTCACTCAGGGAACATGTGTCTGCTGAAACTGGATGAGGTTTTACAAGTTTAGGTTGGATTGCGGAACAGCCATATTCTCTTTCACATCATAGAAATTAGGGAATATTCTGTAGAAAGAGGTTATTTAGCTCTGACCTGGAAGTGTGACACTGGCAAAAGCATTCTATACTTGTTACTGGATATTATTTAGGACTCACTTGTTTAGGCTGTGACCACTGGGTGTTTCAAGGTCTTGGATTCATTTAAAATAATTCTATCTTGTTCTGAAAGCTGTTGTTGCCACAAAGAACTGAAACTCTAATGTGGAGTTTTGGTGCCATTTTGTGTGATAAGTACACCCTGTAGTAGATCACTGAAGCCACATACCTTCCCCATGGAAGGTACCTTGACTTAGGGAGGTCACCATATATTGATAAAATTTTTAATTCTCCTGAGTGCTTCAGCCATAGCTAGTGTCTAGATAGACCCACGTGTCTACCTCAGGCATGACTGGGCACAGTGATACAAAGTCTAAATCATTGTTATTCTGGAGTTTCTTCTGTAGAAAACTGGCTACTTTGACCTTCATCTGTATCTTCTGGAGGCTTCACTCCTAGGAACAAGATTTCCTTACAGTCAAAGACATCCCTCTACAGATTGTCCCAGAAATTCTGATGGGATGAGTGCAGAACTTCCAGGATCAAAGCATGTACATGACTAGAGCAGATAAAAATATTGTAGAGGTGGAGGAATCATGATCCTTGAGTCATGGGAGATGTCATTTTCAGAGCCTGAGACAAAGAGAGGGTTACGATTCTCTGGGAGGCTGTGTTGGATGTGGACAGCTGTTTTATGCCTGCCACCTTTCAGATAGAGTTACATTTATATCCTTCCCAAACTCATCTTATTCAGGGCCAATCTTAGTAAATAATCAGACTCCCCAGACATGGTACAATGGTAAAGGGTGAGTGGAGTGGAGATCCTGCATTGCCACTGTAGTCTTTTTCAACAGTTTGCAGAAGGACACGCTTCACCTTTTCCTTCTTTCCAAACAGCAGTGAGACAACTAGAGAGACTAGAAGGAGAGATTGAAAACCCCCCAAAAATGTTCCTGCCTATATATCTCCTGAGCACTTGGATCTCTAATTCCGAAAGGGAATGTATACGTTCCAAGTTCTTAAGCCCTACTGCAATACCAAAAGCAGAATAAAAGTGCTGATGTAAATATGTCAGGGGTGAGCACAGGGGCCATGGTGAGGGCAGGGTGGGAGCTGGAGGGGAGTGGATAGTTTCTATTTTCCTACTCCATGGTGTATTAGAAGGGACACTGGCTTGCTTATCAATGCTGGATTATCTTTTTGCTGTCATTCTGACTTTTCCCCCATGGTTATAGGTCTATTCAGGCATTTTTTTGTCACCTCTGATATATATTTCCATCTATCATGCATTTTTAAAGATATTTATGCATAGAATTATTCATAATTTGCTCTTATAATTTAAAAATCTAGTTTCTATCATACTTATATATTCTTTCTAATTCTATGCTGATTAATCATATCTTTTCTTTCCTCTTTTGGCCAAATGTTATCAAATATCACTTGATTTTACTGACCATGCCTATGGCTTTAGTTTTCTTTTTTGTACATTTATTATTTTATCCCAGTTAAATAAGACGTCAATTCAGTTCCTTGCTTCTACATTTGAGTTTATTTTTATACTTTGGGTAACTCCATGTATATTTTTTCAGACTTATTTGTTTTCTAAGATTGCTATTTTAGACTTTAAAATTTCCTCTGAGCACCACTTAGGTTCCATCCACAACTTTTCCTTTGTATTATTTTCATGATTGTTCATTTGTCAAAAGTTTGTAATTTCCTGTTTAGTGTGAGTTATTTACAGGCATGATTTTTAGTTTCCAAATAAAAAATATAATTAATTTATTACAATACTAATTTAATTGTCTTTTCAAGCAAAGAATGAAGCCTGCGTGTTTACTCTTGGAAATTTCTTTTTTTCTTTTTTAGGTAATTTAATGCATGATACATCTCTGAGGAGTCCATTTATGTTTTAAATTAATATAATGGAAACAGCAATATTATCAACTGAGTTATTCAAATTCTTTTAATCTTTAATTATAAATTGTATATTTACATTAAATTTCTGAAAAGAAAAATTAAAATCTCACATGATGATTATAGATTTGTCAATTGCTCCTTGTATGTCTATCATTTTTTTGGCTTCATAGATTGTGAAGTTGTATTGTTTGATATACATATATATTCTTTTTATAATTTAATCATTATAATCTTATCTATAGTATAATTATAATCTTAAATATAATCTTGCATTCTATTTTGACCCATATTAATATTGCTTTTCTGGCTTTCTTTGTGTAAGCATTTTCCTGGTACATCCTTTTCGATTACTTTATATTCAGCCTTGATATATAATTTTCTCTTTATTAGAAAAACATTTAAAATCCAACATGAAAACCTCTGTTTTTTTGCTTTTTTAAAAATATAATAAACTTTATTTTTAAAGAGGTTTTAGATTACCGAAAAGTTACATCAAAAGTATTCCCATGTAACCCCCGCCTTTTCCCAAATCATCCCCTATTATTTTTAATGTAGCAGTACAATTTATTATGATGTATCTGTAAAAGTCATTTATTTAAAAAATGCACATTTGAAAAAATGACTCACTTGTGGTAAAGACTAACCTACCTACAGTAATAATCTAAAAAAATAAAGCCATCATTGTGACATTTATCAGTACTTCACACATCTAACAAATACTGAAGGAGGCAACTACCATTGTTATAACTTCTTTAAAGCCAAGAACTTAAGCACAAATCAGAGAAACTTCGGAATATTCACATTTGCATGCATTTTTAGCTGAAATTTCAAAGATTCCATATAAAACAAAACCACAACTTTGGTTCAAAATTAATATTAAAGACATTTAAGCCTTGTGACAAACTTACTCTACTGAAGCAAGGAAAACAGAGTGAATAGTAGCAGCAGTGTATTCCTAGGAGAGAGAGCAATCGCTTATTCCCTTTATCATAAAACAAAAGTCAATGAGTCAACATTTTAATAACACTGACCAAGTTATTTACTATTCAAGAATTTGCTTTTCAAATTGTGTCTTTAAAATGTATCCATCCATATATTTAGATTAAATTAAATTTATACATCAAAAACATTTTGCTCAGAATTCTAATCTTAAGTATAAACTATAACTTATCAAAGCATAGTCCAAACACTATACAATAATACTACCATTTAGATTGATATGCTTCATCTGAAAAACTTGTCTTACAAAGAGGAGTTTTGCCCTGTTTCTCCAGAGTAAGTGTTCCTATGTCTAAAACTTTAAATGATAATCAAAAAAGACAGATTCAAATAATTCATGCTATGCATTTTCCTTCATCGGGCTTTAATAAAAACAGAGCCATCTGGTGTTGGAGCACCATCTTCCTTCTCAGTCTCTATAGTTCCAGAAGTAGGCACAATAATCATTATTTTATTTGTTGAAACTGTCTTCTGTTTCTCAGCAATAGCTGCACAAACAGCAACAATCTCATCAATTTCAAAGTCATAGTCAGGAATTGACTTTGGTGAAAAATCTGTTACTTCTGCTGATGATTCACTCTTTTTAATCCTCTATGTCACTTTCTGCTGCTCCTGGAGTGTATTTGCCCAAGAAAGGTCTTTCCATATTTCAGGGTTCATTGGATAGATGTGAAGGGCTACTTCAAACCTTCGCATTTTCTTCATCCATTTTGTCCTTTGGCTCTCTGTAGTCATATTGTTTTATTGTCTGTCTTCTTATCCTTTTGTTTACCTTTCCTAATAGTCTTCATTTCTAAACTTTTCTCCAAATCTCTCACCTTTGTTTTTTCCTTTCAGGCTGCAGCACCCCCTTTAGTATCTCTTGCAAATCCGGTGAGCATAATCGTATTGAATTTCCCTTGTATGTTATCATTGCTTTTTTCTTGCTGCTTTCAGAATCCTCTATCTCTGATATTTGTCATTCTGAGTAGTAGGTGTCTCTGGGTAGGTCTATTCTTATTTATTCTGTTTGGGATGTGTCGTCCTTCTTGGATATTGATGTTTATGTCCTTCATAAGGGTTGGGAAGGTTTTGGTCATTATTTTCTCAGATATTCTTTCTGCCCTTTTTCCATTCTCTTCTCCTTCTGGGACACCAATAATGCGTATGTTTGTATGTTTTGCATTGTCATTCAATTCCCTGAGACTCTGTTCCATTTTTTCCATTCCCTTCTCTTTCTGTTCTTCTGTCTTTTCCAATTCAGATGTTCTGTCTTCGAAATCACTAATTGTGTCTTCAAGCAATTCAAATCTGCTCTTATGTGCCTCTAATGTATTTTTAATCTCAGCCATCGTGTCTTTCATTCCCATAAGTTCTGTTACTTTCCTTTGCAGACTTTCATGTTTCTTTATGCTCTCCCAATGTCTTCTTAATATCCTTTATTTCTTTAGTCATACTTTCTTTAAATTCTTTGAAGTAATTTAGGAGGTTTTTGTAATTATCATTGATTAATTGTATTAAAACCTGTATCTCTTCAGGATATTTGGTTTGTTTTTTTGGCTGGACCATCTCTTCCTCTTTCCTAGTATGGCTTGTAATTTTTTGCTGATGTCTAGGCATCTGAATATGTTGGTGTATTTACTCTAATGGCTAATTTCTTTCTCTTGCCTATTGTTTTTTTTCACCACAGCTCTTCTTTGATATTGGTTCAACTTATTCTCAGTCTTTAAAATTTCCCAGCTTAAGTTTTCAAAATCGGGCCAGGGACTCACTAGTGGGGTGCAGATTTTCACCGAGGAGTTGGATATAGAGAGCATGGTGAACAGTTTTTGTCCATGCAGTTTCCAGACCCGTCAGCAGATGGTGCGAGTCAATGTCCCTTTCCATGGAGGTGTTTCAGTCTTGGCTTTCCTGTGTTCTTGTGTTGAATCTCCAGACTGGAGATTCAAAATGGGCTCTGCTGGCTGAATTCATTGAAGAAAAGCACCCCGACCTCCTCTCCCTTTTCCCTTGAAACAGCTGACAGGGAGGAAGATGTCTGTTCCCCTCTCAGTCGGTTACAGTGAGCCAAGGGTTTTACTCCAGCTTAATATCTTGGGAGTGGGAGAGGGGAGCCCTTCCCGGTTGCTGCAGGGGCTTGGTAACTCACATTTGTCTTTTAGCTTTTTCATCTCCCTGTCTCTCACCCTCCTGGGAGTTGTGTAGTGCTGTCCTGGCCTGATGACCCCCAAAGCAAATGCCTTGGACAGCTTTTAGCTCTTTTTCCATTGGTTTTGTGAGAGCATTCAGCTCTGCCTGTTAGTCCATTGCTATCTTCCCACAATCCTTCCTCAC
>JAQZBX010000753.1:35520-57834 GCA_029593785.1 Cabassous unicinctus
CAATCACATAAATGTTACAGAGAATATATAGGGGATTCCCATATGCCCTGATCCCCACCTCCCACATTTTCCCACATTAGCAACAACTTTCATCAGTGTGGTACATTCATTGCAATTGATAAACACATTTTGGAGCATTGCCACTAAGCATGGATTATAGTTTACATTGTAGTTTACACTTTATCGCATTCGACTCTGTAGGTTATGGCCAGATATATATAATGGCCTATATCTGTCATTGTAATGTCATTCAGGATGATTCCCAAGTCCCAAAAATGCCCCCCTATTACACCTGTTTTTCCCTCTCCCTAACCCCAGAACATCCATGGGTCACTGCCTCCACAACAATGGTATTTCTTCCATTGCTAGAATCACAATAAGTCTATAGTAGAACACTAGTTAAGTTTATTTTTGTCCATAGTTCGCTTCCTAATCTTGAGGACGCTGGTATGGTGATGCCCTCTCCACCATTAATTGAGGGGAGCTTCGATCCCATACATCCAATGGCTGGGACTCTCTTGCTTGCAGTGGTAGTTACTCTTGGTTCCTTGGTATGTTGTTTGTCCATCACCTCCTCTCTGTTAATTGTCCTGGGTGAGTCCATTGAACTGGACAGTAGGTGTTGCAACTCCTTTGAGATTCAGGGCTCAGCTGGCACATGGACAGCCCAAAGATTTAAGTATCTTGGATGTACACCTGCCAACTTTAGTACTAATTATAGGTTCAAATAGAAGGACAGAAGAGTCATGCATAGGGAAACCACTGCTGAGTCTAACTCAGTCACACTGGGGAGCATAAATACCAGAGTAGGGCCCACTGGGAGGGGGCCAAATTCCTGAGCTGTCTGCCCTGGGTATAGTGTCTGGATGTCTCCATATCCCTGAGGAGCTTTGCTGTTTGGGGTCATATCTACTTTGGCTGTCAATGAGATCCTGTTGAGATGTGCATAAGGCTCCTGACTCACTTTGAAGTCTCTTAGCCATACAAAGTCACTTGTCTTTCGTGCTTTTCCCCCTTTTGGTCAAGTTTTATTTATTTACTTATTTTTTTCCAGGTGCATTGCTTGTTTGTACTTGGAAGCAATCCCTTGGTTTCAGGGTCCAGGTCACTCTTAATTATTAAATAAACATCCAGAACAAATTTGCTAACATATTTTGTTGACTTTATACCACAAAATATTTTCAATATTTTTTATTGGATACTCTCCTTAATAACAATTTTCAGTCTTTGCATATGCAAATCTTTTTATTTTGACCTCTCACTTAAGGGTTAGTTGATTAGGTTTATAAGTTTAAGTAAAAATAAATTTTCTCATAAGCTTAATTTTGTTATCTGGAATCTAGTGTTGCTGATAACAAGTCTGGTGCCTACCTGATTTTTGTTCATTCAAAAATAACTTTTTTTCCCTCTGTCTGGAAACTATAAGATTTTTTTCCTACATTTTCCTTAGTGCTGTAAAATTTTGTTTCTAAGCCAGATTATTTTTCTTCTAACTTCTTGCTTAATAGAAAGTGGGCCATTTCAAAAGACCTGTTTTTCTTCAGCTCATGGTCATTTTCTTCTGTTATTTGTTCTTCTTACTTCGCTCTCTGATCTCTACTTCTGGGATGGATGCTAGCTTTCCTAATCTATCCTCCATGTCTTTTTGCACTACATTTTCAAGGAAAATAATTTCCTCTACTGATGTGTCCATCCTGCTATTCAGCTTATCCTTCTTGGTTTTTTCCTAACAATTTTTTTCTTCAAATTAATATTTGTAAGGATTCATTGGTGAACCCATTTGACATTTTTGTGTGGGGAATTGGGAAGGGTTTTAATTAAAGTTGCAATTTCTTTTATGGTGTCCTAGTTTTCCAGGTACCTATGACAAATACCACACAATGGGTTGGCTTAAACAATGGGAATTTTGCATCTCAGTTTTTGAGACTAGAAGTCTAAAATCAGTCAATGCTTTCTTCCCAAGATCTTCAGTATACTTCAGTTGGCTTGCTGCAATCCCTGGGATTCCTTGGCTTGCATATCTGCCTCCTATCACATGGTGATATCTCTCTCTTTATGTCTGCTCTCCAATGTTTCAACTGACTTCTGGTTTCTGACTCCTTTTGTGCTTTTCTGACATCTGGTTATTGGTTTCTTGTGTCTATAAGGCCTCCAGTAATATGGATTAAGACCCACCCTGATTCAATTGGCTACACCTTAATAAAAATATTATCTTCACAATGTCCTTTTTACAAATAAATTCAAACCCACAGGAACATGGATTATGATTAAAAACCTGGCTTTCTTTGGGGTATGTAATTCAACCTACTGCAGATAGGCATTGAGCTATTAAGATTTTCTGTTTCTTATTACTTCTTTGGTCAGTTTTGTAGGTTTGTCTGTTCAATAAATGTGTCTATTTGATCTAAGTTGTTACATATGTTGGAATAAATTTTTTTCTAACATTCTCTTGCCTTTTTAATGTTTTCATAATTGTAATGATTTTCTATTCTGCTGCAATAAATTGCACAAATGTAGCTGCTTAAACAATGCATTTTATTATCTTCTATCTGTGTAGATCAGAAGTCTGACCCAGGTCTCACTGGGCTAAAATCAAGATGTGGACATGACTGCGTTACTTTCTGGAGGCTTTTTGGGAGAATCTGTTTCCTTGCTCATTTAGTTGGTTGGCATAATTCAGTTCCTTGTGTCTTTAGGACTGGGATACCAGTTCCCTTGCTGACTTTCAGTTGAGGACCCTTCTTCCATCTTTAAAGTCAGCAAAAGCAGTTTGAAGCTCTCATGCTTCATATCCCTTCTGCCTCTTCTTACCTCACATCAGTCTGGTGCCTAGCTATTGTCTTACCCTTCTGCTTTTAAGAGCCTGTGTTATCATGGAGGGTCCACCTGGACAATCCAGGATAATCTATCAGTTTTGATGTCCAGAACCTTAATTCCATCTGCAAAGCCCATTTTTCCATGTAATGTAAAATATTCACAAATTCCAGGGATTAAGGTTTGGGCATCTTTAGGAGATCATTATTCTGCCTATTGTAAGAATATCTAGTGATAGCCCCTTTTTATTTCTGATTTTGATCATTTGTTTTATTTTTTATTATTAATCAACCTTGTGAGGACTTTATCAATTTCCTAGTCCTTTCAAATAATTTTTTACTTTGTTGGTTTTTCTCTATGTTGCATTTGTTTTATATTTTACTGATTTTAGCTTTCATCTTTATTATTTCATTCTTTCTATACTTGTTGGGTTTAATTTTCTCTTTTACATAGTTTCTTGAGAAGTATAATTATAGCAGGAGTTCTTCTTTTCTAATATATTTGAAAACTGCTTTAGCTCCATCCCCCATGTTTTGATATGTTGCATCTTCATTGTCATTCAGTTCAAAATATTTTCTAATTTTCATTGTCACTTCTTTTTTGACTGATAGCTATTTAGAAATATGCTATTTAATATTCAAACATTTGGTGATTTTTCAGTTATTTTGTTATTTATTTCTACCTTAATTCTACTTTGTACTCCAAAGCCACTTGAGTCAGATAACATTCTGTATTTCAATCCTTTGAAATTTGTCGGGTCTGATAAAAATGTGTTCTCAATAATTTTTTTCTGTGCAATTTAATAGACTATGTTTCATCAGTTTAGGAAAACTCTTGACCAATATCTCTTTAAGTCTTTCTATTATCTCTCTCCTCGCTGGAGCTACATTTAATCTGCATTCAAATTTTGTATCATGTTTCATATTTTTCTAATGCTTTTTTCTGTATTTTTACATTATTTATTATCCCCATGCTTCAGTCTGGACATTTTGTACTGACCTGTTTTCTGTTTCATTAGTCACTTCCTGTAATTTATCTACTCTGTTGTTAAATTTATCTATTGAATTCAATTATCATACTTTTTCAGTTCTATAATTTTTATTTGACTTTTAATTATATATTCCAGTTTCTTTGTGAAATTCTCTAATTTTTTATGTATTTTAATTCAACATATTTATGTTCAAGTTTTTGTAAAATTTTGTCTGATCATCTATGTATCTGGATCATCTATGGGACCTAATTTATTATCTGTTTTTCCCTTCGTCATTGGTCATATTTCCTGTCTCCTGGTCTGCCTGACCAATAATTGTTTATGGAATACTTGGCATTGTATGTTAAAAATATAGATATTATAAATGTCCTTTCCCAGAGATGCTTCAGTTTTCTACTAGTCAGCAATCGAAGTAGAGACAATTCACCTTGATATAATCAGGAATGGGGAAAATTTGAGACTAGCCTTTAGGCTTTCTATGAGCTTATGTGTTTCTGATTTACCTTTTCTCCTAGTGGACAGTCCGTTAGATATATCATCCTAAAGTCCAGAGTGTTTACCAGTACCTGTCCTCCTTAGTGGACCCAAATTCCAACTCACCTCTCATGCGCTATGAGACTATTGCATACTCTGCCTGGCTTTTTTAAATCTGGATTGTGTTTGATTTTTTAGCCTCCTTCTTCCTCACACTTGGTATTCAATAAGGTCTCAAGTTTAAAAATTGGTGAAGAATATTAGGTGCACTTCCGTGTAATACCCTGGAATCTTGCATCCTCAAACTCTGCATGGGTAGCCCTGAATTCCAGATTTGGGTGTCTCGAGTCTTATGAGACTGCTGAAAGATCTGTCTAAAGATTTGTACTTAGCCTCCTGTCCCCTCAAATAATTAGCACTTTCTCTATGCATAAAAGTAGTGGAGAATGCCTGCCTCATTTCAGTGTTTCCTTCTTAGGATCTCGGCCCCCTGAGCTCTTGCTGTTTTGGTTCTTCTCTGATATGTTCCAAATATATATATATATATATATAATTTATGCTTCTTTTATAGTTATTCTCATTGGATAGATTGGTTTGATTGTAGCTACTCCTTCATAGCCCGAATTAGTTCTTCATCTATTGAGGTTTTTATTTTAATTACAAAATTGTTCATTTCCAAGATATTTATTTGATACTTTTATGGATGTATTATCCTTCAAATCTTTCCAAAGATCATACTTATTTTTATTTTAAAATCTTCTTCCATTAGCTCAACTTGCTTTATGTTCTCAGGAGTTTTATTATTTCCTTTGTGGGGTTTCCTAGTATTGGTTCTACTTAAGTATTCTCTGATTTTTGATTGCCTGTTCATCTCTATTTTTGCGATATCAGTTGCCAGCCTACCTTGTTTTCAATAGCCTGTCTCTGGTGACAGTAGAGATGGAGTGATGTGTATGCTGGAATAATGTACTGGCAATTTTTCTTCTCAGTGTTGGAGATCCATGCCCCTTCTCGTGGTCAGTTATGCCACTGGGCACTTCTCTACTCTGGTTCAGTGCAAGCTTAATGTTGGATATCTTCATTTAAAAGATTAACTCATCCAGTTCTCTGGGATCAGGTATTTAGTTGAATCATTCCATCAAGCTTAACAAGATATAATACTAAGAATATCAGAGGTGTTCTATGGAGTGAAAAGAGGTTTTTTTATGAGGAAAGTAGCTAATTGATAACAGCAGTTCAAAACTACATTGGACTCTCAATCAAATAATAATTAAAGTGCATTAACTGTATCTCTCTCTCTCTCTCTGCTCTGCTCTCTCCTCTCTCTTTCAATAAGGTCCAAGTCTCTGTAGAAGAAGGAACATTTTATGATTTGATGTGTGTTTGAGTCATAATCATGCTGCTCTTTCGTATCTCTATCTGTTGATGTCATATGGCGTGTAGCTTCTAAGTCACAGACAAACCTCAGTTTGAATATAGGCTTTATCTTCATGAGTTGTGTGACTTTGGAAATGCTAATATCCACAAAGTGTTTACTATAATACTGGTACCTAGCTCTTATTAATTGATATTATGGTTGTAATTATTGAACAGTATCTAAACTCATCTCTTTAATTAATGTCAGAGCTATTTGAGATTCTCTTAGTATGTTTAACTAAAACCCAACTACATAACCAGAACTTTCAGACTCTTTGAGTGATGTTAACTTTCCTTTCATCTTGGTTCTTCCTGTATTAAGTAATACCATAAGGAAAAAAATAGTTTATCTATAACAGCTCATATCTCCACACAAGTGCTTGCAACGAGTTATTATTCTAATTCTTTTGGATTTAAGGAAGGTTATATAAAATATATCTATGTGAAGAATCATTTCATGTCTTTTACAAAACTACAATCGAAATCATTTCCATAATGTTACCAAATATCTTTAAATAACAACCTAAATAATAAATTTCACCTAATTTTTAAATCACGAGAAATTTCTATCTCTAGACATTGAGAGCTACAGAACACAAAATATTTTCTTTTTTCCCTGCCTCCCAGGATCCCTCCTTCCCAAGAAATACATGAATATATATGTATGTATATGTGTGTATATATGTGCATGTAAATGTGTGTATGCATATGTATATATATATATTTGGATTTGGATTATATAGGTTAGGTATAAATTTCATTCTCAGTTGCAGTAGTTGTTTCCTCCTCCTTGTTTCTTTCTAAAATTTTTCAAACTTCTGTTTATTTCTTTGTAAAAATTGTTTTTATTTTCATATTACACATCTGTTCAAATAATAATAATTATGGACATCTCCATTACTTTTATTCTCAGTTCTGACTATGCCATTGGTAAATAATGAGGGGTTAAAAGACAATGGGAAATCAGGAATCTATGGAAAGAAGCATGGGGAAGAATACCTCTAAAGAAGAAACAAATACGCACTCTGAAAGGAGATGCCTCATATTCATTTGCATAATCACAGTAGAAATTGCAGCACCACTGTTTTTTCTAAATAATTTTCATGTTGCCACAAATAATGCTCATAAAAATTGAAAATTAAAGATTACATTTTATTTAATAATGCTGCACTTTTAAACATCTACTTTCTAAAATTCCTATTGTGTGTTAATAAAAATAAATTATTTTACTGATCCAAATATTAAATATAATTTATACTAAATTATAAAAACTTATTGTAAATCTAATATCTGTTCCTCCTTCCTTAGAAGAATTTTTGCTTCTTTAAACTTGTCCTTTCCTATCCTTAGAAAAGCTGATAGTCTGCTTGGTAGTTGATGTATATTATTCTCTGCAGCTGGTTACAACCATACTCAATAAAATCAAGATTAAGGATTCAGACCTCATGGTGCAGCAGCTTAGTTCTGCATCCATAGTCTTCGCCATTTGATCTGACTCTTCATTTTGCAAACATGTATCCTGAGCCAAAAGAGGATGTGATGAGAGCCTGCAGATGGATCAGAGCAAACCCATCTCCATCTCCAGTAATGAAAACATGTGCAATGCCTATGATCTGCTTTTGGGTTAACAACACTGTAATTAACAGAAGAAACACCGCTCGGACGGTGATTTTTTCCCTCGGAGAAACACAGTCATCATCTTTGTGTTTATCATAGAGTTCCCCCACAGGGATAAAATATATTTCCTTATGAATAACTTTGCTTGTGTGTGTTCCTATTAAATAGTCCCTAAGGCTAAAAGACTTGAAGCTGATTTTGAGGGAGTAGTACTGTTAAGTCTTAATGGCGTCAGAAACGGGAGAGTATGAATAGAGAACAAAATCAAGGTTGGATAATGATGATAATAGCTATCACTTATTGATTACCGATATGCCAGATGCTTTTCCAGTGTTTTACATACATTGTTTTATTAAATCCTTTGAGTTAGGTCTGTGGAAGCTGAGGAATAGCGGGAGTGGGCTACCCTCAGTTTCATAGCTCTTAAGTGGGGAAGGGATCCAGGGCAGAGCCCACAGCCCTCATATTACCAAAGCAGGAACCATTCCAGACTCCTTGTTGAAAAATTACTAAAACTTTAAAAGAATTTTAAAAACAGTGACAGCAGAGCATTAAACCAAGTGCTGTGCCCTTCTGAATGCCCAGCTCTGTGCTCCTGAACAGGTAGCACACGCAAGAAACCAGTCCTGGTTTAAGGCCATAATTTGAAATATCATCTTCAAGAGAGTAAATGCAGATATATATATAAAGAGAGAGAGAGATGGCCACCGACTGTGCCTGGGGAACTTAAATAGAAAGATGTGTGAGACATGACGAGGAACCTTCAAAATTAACTGAGAAGGAGAGGCCACCAAGATATTTGGCCTAAACAAAGCAGAAGCAATAGTAAAATGTCTGCTGCATACTTTGCGAGGGTCCATCAGTGCTGAAGCACAGCCAGAAGAGCTGGGTGGTCACCCGTGGTGTCTGCTGCTGCCCAGGTGCCAGGGAAGTTTTATTAGAATTTGAAAATTGTTGTGTGGTGGGTCAGTTTGGGGATTTTACCACCCACAAGACAACTCCAGAGCTTCTCTGTAAACTTCTTTAATAAAAAGGAAAAAAGTCACTTCTGGTACTTAAGATTTTGAAGTCCACTAGTGAAAGCCCTACTGAAAATCAGAATAAAATCCATTTTTGGATACGGGTGCCACTTTGGCAAGCTCACAAATTAGGGAATGGATAACAGTAGCAGAGAAAGACAAGCTTTATATGAAAACATAACTTTCTAACTGGCCAAGCTGTGTCTAATGCAGCCAAACAGAAAACTGGCTGACTGTAGTAAAGAGGTGAGATTAAACCATCCAGGGCAAGGCAGGAATATTCAGGAATGAATAATGAACCTGTTTCTTATCACATGGTGCAAACCTGCCTTGAGGATTAGGATCTCATAATAGGTTACTTTACTTACTAAGGGGTTGAAATTTATCACTCTATGGAGGTCTGTGTGCAGGTAGCTGGTTGAAAGCAAAAGACTAACCTTTCTTCTCCTGTAATAATAAAATCTCCTCTTTCCTCACATTTCCTGGAGCCTTTAATGATTCCAGGCCATGACCTATATCCAGTAGACCCTGGATGTGTACAAATGACCCCTCCAGAAAAGGAACGAGCTGCAATAGTAGACAGAAAAAGATGTCGTGTTAGTATGTACCATTGTGTCCGATCCTCCCTGGCTTATCCAGAAATTGCTTAAATCTGCTTTAGTGCATCTGGCTGCTTCAGGTTCGAAATGTCCATGGAGCATGGAGACAGAGGAGGTGATGGGCAATCAGTGGATATCAGTATTTTGGAGTGGCCGGGGCAGAAAGGGCATAAAAGAAGGTTGGAAAAGAGAAAAGTTATCATTAACATATTCAGTACCATTGCCAGCATCTCTCATTGGATTTATATTAGTTAGCAAGAGTTCATGTTGTTCCTGCTTGCATTCTGGTGAGCTGTAACTGTGAGACAAAGTGGTGTGTTATTCTAGGAATGTAGCCTAGACAGTGAATATAGCTTTGGCGTCAGCAAATGGAGTTGGCTCCTGGGCAATTTTTTTATGCCTACTTTGAAGTAGCATTACAAAAGCCTTTTCCTGGACATCATATAGTCAGAGCATGGCTGTCAGCTGTTCATTAAACAATGCTGTCTGGTTTGGCTAAGTGGCTAATAGGCCATTTCTTTGTCCTGAATACATGGAAGGGTGCTTTTTTAGCATTCTTTTACATTCAAAGTTGTAGGGTAAATAATCTTTGTTGAGATACAATTTTTGCCAATTAGATGCTTTATATCATCCAATCCTCTATTTTGAAAAGTATTATTTTGCCCCTTTTTATGGATAAGAAATTAAAGGTAAAAAAAAAATCACACAGTTTATACTTGGTGGTGCCAGAATTCAAACCCAGATCTGTTAGCACATGCTTTCTCCTTGCATGGCTCAAGGAATTAGATTTTCCTATAGATGTACAAAAATCCATGAGTTATTTGGAATCATGAGCTTGTTTACCATCTTTTAACATAGCCTATCCATTTCTTCTTAAATTATGGCAAAAATCAGATTTCTGTAATTCCTGATGATGAAGATTTAGTTTTTCTAGAATGGAGGTTGGTGGCATTTTTATTTCTTTGCTTTTGTTCTTGTTGTTGCTTTCAATGAATTTATGACATACATCACTTTCTCATTTTATAAAATATTCAAAGATGAGGCTCAAAAACTCAGTCTACTCACAGTTCAAGGATCTGTGACAAGTGCTGGGCCACTGAAAGGTTTTATATGTGACAGAATGTGCTTTTGTATAAATGCTTTTCTTGTATTAAAGAAAGTCACATTAACATTTTTCAGAAATGGTTTTAAGAAAGCACATAAGTATAGATCCGTATTTTGGTATACTTTGAAAGTATGGTGTCTAGTGGAGAGCCTAGTACACTAAGCATAGTGCTATTTAATTCTAATGTCTATGTTTATTACATCTTTCATTGAGTTGGTTTGCCAAAAGGATAGACTGCAGTAATATATTTAATATGGCAACTAGTATTCCTGAATAATTTTCAGGCATAAAATTTAGCAAATATTAAATTTACTCTATATTACAAAAATTGTTTTGAATAAGGGAAGAAAATTATCATATATATTTATGGTATCAGATACAACTTATAAGATTTTCAAACCATAAAGTTATTCATGTACTATTTAGAATAATGCTATACATTTTAGCAAGGCCAATAGATTAAGACCCATAAAAATAATTAAATTAATCAATATAAGTATTCTCATCATTTCATAGCTGTTTGACTTATGGAGTTTTGTTTTTGTTTTTGTGTTTGTTTTTGTTAAATTGACTTGGAAGGGTCTGTCTGTGACAAAGCCAATGGTTACCTGTTTGAGTGGCTTTGGAATATGTACGTGTGTGGTTCACACCTGGCTATTTGCTTTCCTTATCTCGGCATCCTCTCTCTGCAGTCCATTTTCTGCAAAGGTTTTGCAGCAATGCTAGCTTAAGAATAAGTAGGAACTCAGAGAGGATTAACCAACACACAAGAAGCTTATGAGTATTCATAATAATAGGTTGCTTATAAGTCGATGCAGAGCTTAGTGAGGTTTTTAGGGTTTAAGAGCACATATTCACATTTGTATTGGAGCCTTCTTAATTGTAGGATATCCTTAGCATTCTCAAATTTAACATGAATTTCACTTATTGGCAGACACTCTGACATGATGTGTAATAATTTACCACTTAGTTCAGGGACACATTTTAATCACATCTATTGAGACTGATGTGCATTGGTGGGGAGTCACACTTTGTGTTTCTTACCTATGGTAGCTATTACTGATATCCATTTGATAGAGTGGGAAATTAGGGAAAGCATTTTCTGCATTGTCTGTGCAAATCAGAGGTTTCTTGAAGATTTTCATACACCTCAAAATGACTAGCAATTACTGGTTAATTATTGTGACTAGACTCTTATGTCATTTCTTAGAGGTATATTAGAAAATTACAAGTGTGCTCTAAGAAAGTTTATGCTCTAGTTGTGCATTTCATATAAATTGATACAAAGTTCACATAAGTGAAAATAATCACTTAGTCACATATTAGTAAATGTTCCATTATATTATCCTTTTTCATGCATTAGTACTTGAGAAAAAGTACAACAATAAGATTATAATCAATAGGGTTTTTCTTGGAGGAGGAAAACTTTGAAACAAACCAATCCTGTTATCACCTTGTTGAAAGGTCCTTCCATGCTCACATGGGGTCTTATACAAGGCCCAGTATTGGTGGTATATGAATTCCCCAGTAAATTCTGTAACCTACATGGTGTGATTTCATAGACAGGGACAGTCTTTCACTCGTGCCTGACGTTCTATAGCTCAAGGCTTTGCTCTCTGCTGAAAGAAACCCTGTCCCCTAAGAAAAGGCAACACTAAGATTGATTCAGATATTTCCCATTGAAGGGAATGTTTTCTAATCCTTTATTTTTAGAAAAAGACAGAATTTGTTTGGGACCCTGGGATTGCCAGGTGAAATTTGACAACTTTACATTTTGATTGGTCATTATTAGAGTAAACAGATATTAATGAAGTTCAGAGACATGATAAGGGGAAACTTCACAGTCTTAAAACGTGGCTTTTCTGTGACCTAGATAATCCAAGTTATATGGGGAATTTATATTTTGAGCTCAGGACATTAAACATGGAAGTGGATCAAAGGTTTTTGCTCTTGTTTATAAAGATTAAAATACTGTCACGTTTACATCCGTACCACAATGAAAAAGCCAAAGGCAGTGGTTATAGGCTTAGCTTTTTCAGCTTGTTAACTGCTGGGTTGTAGAAAAGAAAATTCTTCCAGAGAGACCTCTCTCTACAACTGCCAGAGCAGTAAATTTTGGTGAGATGAGGGTTAAGGATGAGAAAGTAACAAGAACATGGGGCAGAATTTTTAAGATGTAACATGTGGAGGATAATCTCCACAGAGGGCCTACATATCTGAATCCTGGAGGGAAGATGTCATATATTTTGTAAAAGCACACAAGTTTTTTTTTAATACAATGTTATCATTCAGAAAACTTCTCCAAGTGTTCTTTAGACGGGCTGTTAAAAAAAAAATCAAGCTATAACGGCATGCTTGTGATTTACCAGGTTTTATGATAGAATTAAATAATGACGCAAAGATACAAACACGCTTGTTATTCTATCAGTGTGCAGGTGAGAATTTTTCTGGAATGTTTCACTCCCACTCTGCTTCCACCACATATAGTTTAACTTCTGTGTTAAGTTTATTGCTAGGAAAAGAATGCTTGGCCCCTGTGGTACCTTCTTGAAGATCTGTGTGGCAGAAAGTGTTCATCTTTTCCAGACTGGTCCCTGCTCCCTCCCACCCCCCTTCTTGTATGGCCTGTGTTAATTTGTAATCTGGAAAGGAAACTAAGTTTGGCTGTTTGTTTATTTTAAGGAAGTGGGTTTACCTCACTCACCTACACCTGCAGGTTGGGTTAAAGGAATCCTTGACTACAATTAAAGTAATTGCAATAAGGCACTTTCTAATGCACCTTTAGCAGAAAGGTTAGAATAATTTTACAAAGTGGTTATGTTGTTTGCTTTATCTTAGACCAGGTTTACCAACACAGATTCTTTGTTTTTTTTTCCCTCCCCTCAGATGTACATCCAGACAACAACACTTACTGTCTCCATGAGTTTAAGTGCTTCGGTGTCTCTGGGCATGCTCTATATGCCCAAGGTTTATATTATAATTTTTCATCCAGAGCAGAACGTTCAAAAACGCAAGAGGAGCTTCAAGGCTGTGGTGACAGCTGCCACCATGCAAAGCAAACTGATCCAAAAAGGAAATGACAGACCAAATGGCGAGGTGAAAAGCGAACTCTGTGAGAGTCTTGAAACCAACAGTAAGTCATCCGTAGACTTTCCGATGGTCAAGAGCGGGAGCACTTCTTAATAGATGTACGTTGAACATTCTTCTAACTAGACTTGGGGACTGTGCTAGATGGTTCCAGGGCATGGCGAGTCCCACACACCACGGGGCCATCACACCAGTGACAACGTTGGTTACAACCAAATGATTTCATGATTAGTGGCTGTTCTCCAGAGCACACACATGCACAGAAAATGTCTTACGTAGCATGACACTCAGGCTTCCCTTTTGAGGCATTACAGAGCTGGAAGCTTAAGAGTTTTTTTTGTTTTAATTCTTAAATTATCTTTTAGCATTTATATACTGTTCTCCAGTCTTTGTTAATTCAATGCTGGTTGCTGTTTATGGTATTAAAAGTTACCAAAGATCTTTTACAAGTAAATGGTATTTTAAATTTTATTTGGGTGTTTAGGGAAATGAGAAAATTTGGTTTAGCTAAACCAGTGAAACTAAACCAACTGAAATTGGTTTTGTTAAATCTTAGTGCTTCTTCTCCCAAGTGGTCCTCTTCTTTTGGCTTTCCTTGATTTCCCTCCTTGGACATATCAAGATAATTAGAGATCTTCTCTGAAAGCCTTAGGACCATGAGTGTAGAATCCTTTCTCCAACCACTACCCCCCTTTTGCTTTTCTCTCCTAATTTCCTCTTATTTATAATTCACCCCAGAAGAAACACAAGGTAACTATACACTAGCACCAGAACTGATCCAATAGAGTTTAACTGATCTATCAAGTCCATCTCGGCATCTATGAAAGAGTACCAAATAGATTGAAGATTTGTAAAATACCAGAGAGCTGAGTATAGTAAAGACCACAACTTTTACATCACTAGGTTCTGAAGACGGATCAGAAAGAATGAAAAGCTAAGGTCCTTGCATTAAAGTAGCCACCAGTCTTCGAGGAACACAATGTACATATTTAATAATTATGGATAAAGCTCCATGAAAAACATTCTCTTCTAAGATTCCTCCCACTCTCTCTACTAAATATAGATAAAAGTTCATTTTAATTTTAATAAGAGTTAATTTTATCTGGTTTAATTATTATAGCCACTCATAGTTTTCATTAGATTTGTAAACTTTCCCTGATATTAAGAGTCCATTTCCAGCTGAGATGTTGTCCAGTCTAATGCCTCTTTCACAGAAATATCCTTAGTTGATATATATCAGCTAATTAAACTTACTGGCTTCAATTGCAATCGAACTTTTTTTGGAATTTTTGACCAGATTCTCCAGGAAGATTGCTTCCAGATTACTAACACCAAATTTAGTCACATGTAGAGAAAGGAGCATTACAAGACTAACACACTCCCCACATATTATTTTTTCTGCTAACATGAAACTGAGAAACTGCAAGAGAAGGAACCAGAGGATGGATTTTGGTAACAAATAGTTATAATATTCTATAATTATAGGTGAGCAATTTATAATAATGAGCCAATTTGGGCTCTTAGCAAGAGGTATACTATATCTACTGTCAGAGACATCAAAAGAGAATGCTTATGTCTGAGGGGCAGAATTTTGTCTAAATTTTCTATCTTGTAAGCATCAGTGCTGGAAGTTAAAACCTATTGTAGGATGTTAATAAACTGCTGTTGGCAATTAATAAACTCTGAACACTGACACTTCTCTGTGTGATTCACCAGACTCTATTTGTTGTACTTGTCTTTAAGTAGCATTCCAGAAATCTTTATGTAAGATGATTGCAAATGAGAACACCCAAAATTACAGTGGAAGAAGTACCAGCCATCCCAGACTCACCTGTGGAAAATGGTGGAAAAAATCATTAGCTTATAGCTTTTTTCTATTCCTTTAAAAAAATAAAATAGTCTCCCTAAAGAGGAAAATTAGCAGTACTAATAAGGACTAATTCCGTATTATTGAAATGTCTCACACAGTTTCCATTTTCTGTTATTTTCTGTTGTTGTTAAAATATAAATTACATAGCATGCACGCATTTCCTTATTTTCTCTGAAATAAGAATAAAAGCTTAAAAATATTGGGACCTGTAAGGAGAGCCAGCTGATTATACACTAGAGGGGATGGATGCTCACCTTTGGAAGGCAAAGGAAAGTTGCAAAGGTGATTCAAGACAAAATAAATGACTACCTGAAAGAATGTTAAATTGTGGTTTGACGATTTGAGTGTATTCATCCTTTACAAGAGTAGTTTTTTTGCATGGATTGGGTCCAGATGAAGCGATTATACTTTAGGCATTCAGGAACAACAGTGTATAAAATCTTCCCACATGGGGCATCTTTGTTAACCTTCCTTCACCTACTCAACGGTCCTGTAATGAAAGGGTAGATTTGTACATTTTTGAAACAAAACTTGGAATTCAATATTTAGGAGTCCAGATGAGAAAAGCAGGACAGGTATCATGGGCTTCTTGTGTCCCTGTTATCTTTACTACATGTACCAGTGGTTTTAGTTGAGTCAAAGCCTTTTGAAATCACACACCGTCTAAAAGTATGCATAAAATTAATAAATACAATCATTTTCTTCTAATAATGTATGTCATACCCTTGGAAGAATAATTGAATATTGGAAAATCCTTTGCCATCCAACTATCTGATAACAGCATTTTACCTCTTCAGTTCTGAAACACCTCACGTCTGAATAGGTGGAATCATTTTTAAGAAATTCAGGGCTGGTTATCCCACTGTAACAGTATCCATTTCATTGTATGTTCAGATTTTCTGCTACCAAACTTTTGCTAAATCACCATTTACTACAGTGAAATGACAGTGATGTGCATAAAAGAGGATTTGTAGGCTAAAAATCAACATAGAAAGATAAAGGTATCATTGCAGCCATGAAAATGGAGATTGGTCTGTAGCTAATAAAGTAGAAAAACCTTGATATTATTGTGGAATCTCTAATTTCTTCCCTGGCCTCCCCTCCCCTGGCTCCCCCTCCCCTCCCCTCTCCTCTATTCCCTTCTCCTCTCCTCTCCTCTCCTCTCCTCTCCTCTCCTCTCCTCTCCTCTCCTTTTCCCTTCTTCTCTTCTTCTCTTTTCATACATGGGAGATTATGATAGTTATGGCTACTATTCCATTGTTCGTGTTTTTTATCCTGACCAATTATCTGTGAGTGTATGATATCTATGCAGTGTCTTCCCTTCATGGCCGAGGAACTCTTCAAGTCTATCATATTTAGAAATTCTATGGAAAGGTGATTTGTTAATGCTAGAAAATGTGGTCACCTATTCAAGATCTTAAAGTTTCAAAAGCTACACAAAATAAATATAAGTAACGTGAAGCTGATAGGGAAACCAAGAATCCATGTTAATTGCTGGATTTGCAGAACACTGCATTTCATGCAAAAAAAAAAAAAGGTCATGTTGTTTCAAAATAGAAACAAGGTTGGTATGTAAGAATTTTATCAACTGTACTTAATAAATGCTGTGCATGGTATTCCTTAAGCTGTGTTAATGAATAATTCATGAAAATAGCTGCTGCTAGAGGTAGATTTGCTGTCACTTGCTTATGAACATAGTTTGGTACACCCAGGAAATTCATCACTGCTGTACTCAAAAACTGATTTTCACATTAGCATATTCATCTCCACTGTAAAAACTCCCCTTATTAGCTCATCTGTGAATCTGTGATCCACTTTTACTCTGTAACACTTGTGGGATAGATTCTAATGCTTGCAAGATATCTGCCATTTCTCAGTTTGTCCCTTAGCAGTTTTTTCATCATGATTGCGTCATCAGTTTCCAGAGCCTTGAACTCTCTTTCAAACAATAGAAACATTAAGAATTCTTCACTTCTGTGGAATATAGTCTCAATTCTCAATAGACTTCTACCTTTTGTTTTCCTGAAGATCTATTCTAATAGGTAATACAATGAAATATGAATTTTTAATAAGCTATAGAGTCTCAAAGTTGGAGTAACCCTTATAGATGGCCTGATCCAAATCAACATCTGTTGAATGAACCTCTTCTGAATATCATCTTCTTCAAAATCATTTTGGCTCATGTTCCTCTATTTCAACCTGTAGGTTTTCTCCCTATTTACAAATTTTATAAATATTCCCTACATTTTTAGTTATTGTTAAAAATATAAACAGGGACAGGAGGTTGAACAACTCTTTTAAGGTATAGTTTTTCTAACTCTTAGGAGAATATTTTTCCCATCTTGTCTGCAAAGATTTTATGAAATCCCATGAAATACCAAACTTAAGTAGAGATTTTCTTTTCTTGGAGGAAATCTAGAGGCATATGAGAGTATTACACAAACTAAAATTTTAAAAAATAATATACAAGTAAAGAAATATAACAGTCGCCTTCCTTTTGGAAGGATTAAGTAGGAAAGTAAGACTCCATAGTAGTTCTCCCAGACAGTTGCTGTTCCCCTACAAGTACATTTTGCCCCTACCCCACAAAAACCCAATGTGATAGGTTTTGACCAGTGATGAAGCTGATGCCCTTCAATTGTGTGATTTTTTTTTCACACATTGTAGGGAACAGAATGGAGCTTAAAACCAGGTCCAAAAATTCACTTCTTTTCTACTGTATTTCAATGACTACTTAGAAGAAGTGTGAGCAATATAGGTAATAAAAGCAGATAGCATGAAGCTCATGATATTTATTGAAATAAAAAATAGAAATGCTATAATTTGCACTTCCTCCAGCTATCAACATTGATTTTAATGATTGTGAAATTTCTATGTTCTTGGTCTCTGTAAGGACTTCTCTGGTAAATCGCCATTATTGCTATGCACTAAAATAGAATGAATCTGATGGCCATTATTTCGAATGAAGTGTGTGACAACTTTTAGTCTTATTTAATGTTCAAAAACCAAATTATCTTCAAAAGAGCTGTTTCATCATGAGTTGGATTTTTGTGGTGAAGTATATATGATTTTTCATTTTATCACCATCTCTTTTTATTATTCTTTATTCCAGAATTCCAATGAAAAATAGGAAATCATATTTGAATTTTAAGACAGGGATTTATTCTATCACATCTTTCAAAGGAATTGTTTAGATTTATATTCTCTGGAAATTTAAATGAGTATAAATTTGACATAGGATATTTTGTTATTTGGTATCTATCTAATAATCTTACAATAATGCATTTTACTTCATAGTATATTAGTATCAAGCAATTACATATTTATTTCCTTCTTTGAGTCTTTATTTCTTAAACATCTGCATTTGCATCCTTTAGATGAAAGCAAAACCAACCATAACTATATATTGGCAATATGCATATTTATTTACTTTTACATTCTAGGTACTTGATAGTTTACTATGTTCTTAAGTGGAAGAATTATTCGTTTTCAAGGCACAACTAATTATAATTAATTAACCCTTTCTTGGTAGTTAGATCAGGATGGAAGATTTGAAGTCTTTAAAATAGATTGTAAGAAGACAATTTTTGTATTTTGTAGGGCAGATACTTTGTCTGTTCTTTCACTTAACAAATGTGTAAATCTTTTTTAACCAAAATACACATTTAAAATGAATTATATCTAAATTTATTAAAAATGAGAACTTTAAATTTTTAGTTTTCTGCTAAAAATCTGTGTATTATAAATCGCTCTAGAGGTTTCACAGATAAATTGCTGATGAATTTTATTTCTGTAATCACTGAAAGCTACTAGTTGAATAAATAATTAGTAACATTGTAAAAACTGCATATCATAAAAGTAGCCATTGGAGTTTGAAATCATATTAACAAAATACTATTAACTGTCTTAACAGCTTCCTCTACCAAGACAACATATATCAGCTACAGCAATCATTCCATCTGAAACAGGGAAATGATTCAATCTGAAGAAATGTGATATGTGATCTTAAACAATGAACAGGACGCCACCAAAAACTCACTCCTGGAGATCTCTGTAGACTACAATCAATCAAATCAATAGTCAGTCTCTTAAGGAACAAAAATTAGCCAAGAGCCAAAATTACCAATAACTGAATGAAGAAATCTGTTTTAGAAAATACAACCAATGAGTGTAAAGCAAAAGTATTGCTTACTAATGAGCAGTTTTTAAAAATCCCAAAAGGAAAACTAATGTTAGCTTGTGAAAAAAAAAATGCTGTTGAAATAAACCATGTCTGATGTTATTCTTGTAAGTATTTTTCTGTGATTGTGAGAACTCCCATTTCTGTCCCACATTGTACAACTTGTATAAGACAATGAGTCTGTTTCTTGTATTGGCTGACTGGATTGAAGCCCTGGGTTGTGCTAAAAATAAATGCAATGGTTGACGCATGCAATTTTTTATACAAATACTTTATTTCTAATAATAAAGGAATGTTTTGCAAATGTTGAGAGTTGTTTCGTTCCAGTTTGAAAGCCAGGGAAAACTCTTCTTTCCAGTTGGCACTTTTTCTGCTATTATTTAGCTCCTGCCTAGTGTTTCAATGAAATAGTATTTCCTCAAGGAATGTATTTTTACATATTTCTGTGTATATGAAGGAGGCTGACTTTTATTTCTATATGAAAAGGCATTATTTGTTTAAGAACATGTGAATATTTCAAGATTTCTGTGGTAGGTCCCCATAGTAATTGCTTCTTTTATGAAGATTCAAGTACTAGCTTGAGGTAAAGTACTTCAGATATTACAAATAACAACTGATGAGTTAAACTTTACTTCAGAGAGTATAATATGATAATCACTGTCAAAAAGTATATCAAAGTATCACTGAAATGTCCCATTATGTTTCTAAGTCAAAACCTTTGTGTATTGAAATATTACAAGGTATGTTGTATTAACCTTTTCAACCTGGGCCTAGTGTCCACTGAAATCAATGTAGTGAGTCTTAACACAGTACATTCTTCAAAGTACAGCATTAGCATGTATATTCTAATTCTTTTTTTTTTTTTAAAGAATCAATTCATATAACATATCTATACTTTCTTATTTTCCAAATGAAATCATTCATTAGTTTATGGAATAGTATCATTATAGGGGGGAAAAACAGGATGCCTGGGCCATGCTAATAAACCATGTCATCATGGATAAAAGACTTTCGAATCCATTACCATTTTGTCATGGGTTCCTTTATTCCATGGGTTCCCCAGACATCCATCAAGTCAATAGGTCCTACAATCATTGTATTAGTAAATGTTCTCTCTGCTGATTTAGCTAGTATGGCTCATTGCACTTCTTATACACATAAAGAGCTATCTGTGCTCGGTAGCTTCAATCCAGTTATTGATCGTAACTATTTAACTGAGAAGGTTGAACTAGCAAGGCTCAGGCTCCTTAGACATATAATAACATTTTCTAGATACCTACACAGATAAAAAGCTGCATCCAGAAACAAATGTGAATTTATTGGTCTTTTGTTGAGTTTCTCCCAATAGTATTCATTGTTTGTTGATAATATTGAAATCAAGGAGAGAGGGCATTATTTTCAAGTTTCATATAATCTGAAATACTGATAAATACAATTCTATAATCAGGATCCTTTACTCACCTATAGGTGTGCCTTTCTAGATAAGACCTATTTTAAAACAAACCCATAAATGTATATTTAGTATATTTTCTTGTGCCATGTGGCTTAGTACCAATAGCCATACCAGGAAAAGTAATTATAATTATATTTAAAAATTTAAGTTTTTAATTTTATTTGCATTGGAGACTGTTAGTGGTCTGTAAAATTATTTTACTCAGTTTTAACTAACTAATAAGTATCCATGTGTGTGGTTAGGAAAAAAATGCTTGATTTCACAAGCCTAACATTTCATTCAGAAAGCAACACTCAAGTATATTTTCATGTTTTCATTTCCTAATTGACTAATCAGGGTAAGTGGATGTGACAGGGTGATGCTTACAAGAGCAAACCTGTTTCATTTTATTTTAAGGCTTTGGAAGAAATAATGAGATATTAAATATAAATCTTGACATTTCAAAATTGTTCTTCCTATTAAAAACTTACCAATAGGCTGTTTTCCTAAGTACTTTTATAAATAATTGATAAGTTGTATGCAGTCATACATATATAAAATCTTATTTAACTCGTAACAGAGTTGAATAATATTCCTTGTAGGTTTATGTATGCCAATTATCCTTTATATCATTATCTCAGTGGGATAGTTTTTGCTGATGAAAATATCACCCTTTCCAGGCAGTAGGAGGATACATTCCCTCAACCTCTTACAGTAGGAGCTGGAGAGTTCTGACCTCCACTGTGATTATTTTCTCAGGGATTTTGCTGACGTTTCTGTAGGTGGTCATACTGGCTGGGACAATGAGAGAAGAGTCCTGTAAAGAGAAGGATTTAGCATGTGCTAGCAGTGGTTCATAAGTCCCATGCTTTAAAAGAAGCTGCCTGTGTACTATAGATAAGCAAATGCAAAGTTGCACAGAAAAAAAAAAAAAAATATATATATATATATATAGTATTATGTTCTTTAGAATCGACCTTGTGTTTTATTCCAGCCAAGAAATGTCACATCTAATCTCAGCATGCCTGAGGGAATGCTAAAAATGTAGCCCAAGGTAATAGTCAGCAAATGTCACTAGTAGACAATGAGAGACACATCAGCATGACCTTGGGCCAAATCTAACCTCCGTTTTTAAAAAATGTTTAGCTTATACTAGTTAATATTTAAAGGTTTCTAAATCAAGGATAGTTGATCTGTCATAAACTAATTTTATTTTAAAACAAAACTACTTCATAAATTTAAACTTGAGAAATGGCTATTGAAACATGAATAGAAATTGAATGGCTAACTTAATTTTCAGTGTTCAAAAATTTTTACAGAAAATTTGGCATGCTGTATGAAAAGGATTTTTCTTTTCTTTTAAAATTAAATACCACATTACAGGAACTCAAACTAAGATTAGAAGTTTGTGTCATTTATAGTCCTTCCCCTTTTAATTCCATGTTCTATATAATTTACCAATTCTTCTGGACAGTGTAGCATCTCCTAAACTGTAGTAGACAAAATTAATATTTTAGTCAATCAGCAAATTGAAGAATAGCATTCTTAAGTTCTATTATGTAGCCTTATCAATTCTTCTCATCTTACTTATTTCATTTCTTTTAATGTCAGTATTTTCATCCATCTTCTAGAATAAAATGCCCAAAAGTAACAATCAGGCTGCAGGAAATAAAGGGTGAGTGAGAAATACTACCAAACCGTAGAATATCA
>JAQZBX010000753.1:57934-78619 GCA_029593785.1 Cabassous unicinctus
AAAAAAAAAGCACATAATTTAGCCTTTAAAAAAACTATTTTCTACAACTCTTTTATTTCATTATTTTCCTTTGAAAATTATTCATAGATTAACTTTAATGGTATTATACATCTTGAGCACCACTACTTTTTCATTTAATCTAACCCTTCATATGACATTTAATTTTTTGTCTCTTTTGAACTCAGTGTATTATCAATGTAAAGTGTCATATATTTTAAGTTATGTATCCTCTTTAAGAATATTATGGATAGAGAAAAATTAATTTGACCTATTAAATATGGATTCTAGTTTGGCCACTGCTTAATTAAATAGCTTAAGCAAAGATAACTGACAGATGGTTCAATAGGAAGTCAAGCATAGATTGGAACCTATGGGGAAAAAAAAAAAAGAAGTATGACTTGAGGGGGAGCAGGGGCAATGTAGTTACAGAAAACCAGAAATCGGTATAATGCTTCAGTTTGCCAAGTAACCATATGAGATTATTTACCAATGAACAAAGTTTCATTAAGTAAGTTCACTAGAACATAGGATGGTTTCAAGAGCTAATGAAAAATATTAGTGTTAAAGAATAATTTTTAAAAGTTAAAAACATGACTCATACAAATGTAATATGAGCATACCACATTTTTTATTCAACTCATTAACTAATGAGGGAACAAATAATATGTGAAAAATAGTCCAAAGAGCATTTGAGAAGCTAAGAATATGCGTGTGTGCCGTACACAGATGCACACAATATATAGGTATTGAAATAAATCAGAGTTCAATACGAAATTGTGCTTTAATATCTTACCATATAATAAGCCATAACCTTTGAAGTATCTAGTCCATTTGTCAAATAATATTTGATTCTCTACTGAATAACAATCTACAAGTTCACATCTGCACCTACAGGGTTAGAGTGTAGTTCTGTTGATAGAAAGTTACATGCAGCACCGCACTGAAGACCACCTATCGATAGCTTTTGCCTATTTCTATGTTTTGGATAATTTTTCTGATAAGAGTGTTACCTCAGTTTCTTTTTCCTTTCCTTAATCTCAAGCATTATTTTGACCACCTCTGAATAATAAAGATCACAAACACAACTAAATGCATATCAAGATAATTCAAGTTAGTCATGGAGGAGGTCTGTAATGGGGCTCTGTTTTAATTATTCTTTCCCAGCTTAACTCTTTTACTATGTCTCCATTTCAGAGGCTTGATTCTATAAAATGTTATGGAGAGTAAATTCTCATGAATGTGTATTTGTCTTCGCTAATAGTTCCCTATAAGGCAGTTCTACAAATAATCTGTGAAAGTGTGATTTCTTCCTTTTGTCCTCTAGATACTATCACCTCTCCCAGGTACTTTCTTTTCCCTTTTGTACCATATTACCCTAAAAGGGGAAAATTAGTTTTTCAAGTGTCCCTGAAGATGACAAACCATGGATAATTTACTCAATCTCCATGCATTCCTTCTATTTGTCTTTCTTTATTAGCCCTGGCCCATCCCAGCCTATCCAACAAAGCCTTTCCTAGGATTTCACCACTGGCATTTTCCAGGCAGGAGAATCAGAAATGGAGGAAGACTTCACAATCAAAGAGGGACAAGAGCTACAATGAGCGGAGCACTGCTTTTCCACAAATGTCCCTGTCTACCCTTCTCTTCTCTTTGGCGTGGTAGGCTCTGAGGACAGACTGATGGTGAATGTAAGGCCCTGAGACATCCTTCCCAAATGGAACCCATTTTCTAAAAGGAGTCCTAGCAGGAACTCAATGGTCCCTTCTGAGTATCTTTACTAATCTCTTGGAAGAAGGCAAGGGAAACTACCTGCACAAGGCAAAATTACAAACTAGATGAAATGTAGTTTGTTGACTTTTCTGATTTTTTCCTTATCCTTGTCTACAATCTCTTATTAGCTCTTTCTAATGCCACCCAGATGACCAATATTGACAGTATATATCCTAGGTACTCAGAGATCTTCATTACCTACTCTCCATCTTTGAACTCACAAATACTTTCCTCTCTTCAAATGCTTCAACCTCAAATTGCTTTTCTATGTCAAACTTATCTCCACTCTCAACATACACACATATCAAAGAGGCATATCAAAGATCCCTAGAGAAGATAATGCAGCTGAATTTTCAGCACAAAACCACATAATTAAAATCATTTATTCATTCATTTTATTCAGAAACTCTTGAGTACTTGCTATGTACTAGTCATCACTCTACCCCTGTAGGTGCTGAGATTATACCAATTTCAAAAAAATCCCTGCTTTTATATTTATGTTTATGTAAGAGAAATAAATAGTAAACAAGATAAATAAAGGATGTGTTAAATAGTGATAAGTACTAAGAGGAAAAAATGAAGCAGGGAAAGTGAAAAGGAAGACAGGGTTGAAATTTTAGATGGGGTGGCCAGGGAAGATGTCATCTGAGTAAAGATCTGAAGAGAACAATCAATCCATGCAGTGTCTTGGGGAAGGGAATTCTGGGTAGAGGGAATAGTAAGGGGACATACCCTAAGGCAGGGACTCTTAATCTTTTTTGTTTCACGGACCCTTTTACCAGTCAGGTGAAAACCATGGACCCCTTACTAAGTCCACACTATACTGTGTATTATTTAATAAATATATATTTGATTATAAATATATCACCCACATACCAACACTTCCCCACAAGAATAATGTTTTTTTGAATTTCAATTCAAGCTCATGGACCCCTGGGTAAGAACTCTGCTCTAAGGCAAGGACATGTCTAGACCAGGGTGAAGCAAAGGGGATGGGATGAGATGGAGTACAAGATCTTGTAGGGTGGTGTAGGTCATTGAAAGGACAACTTTCATCAAGAGTGATGGGAAACCATTACAGGGTTTTGAATTAAGCAGCGACATGATGTATCTTACATTTATTGAGTCTTTCTGACTGCTGTGATGAGATGAGATTAAGTAAGCCTCAAGGGGACAGTGGCAGAAGCACATCGCACCTATTACAAGGCTCTTGGATAATCCAGGTGAGTGGTATGAACTGCCTTAAACTGTGAAGGTGGTAAGAAGTGGTTAGACTGTATATCTTAGCAGAAGAACCAACAGATTTTCTGATGGATTAGATGTACAGTGAGAGAAAAGGATGATTCCAGGGCTTTTGACCTGAGTAAGTGGAAGGATGGTGTTGCTATTTACTGAGATAGGGAACACTGTGAGAAGATCAAGTTCAGAAAAATATAATTTATACTAAAGAATGAATGTCTGATATTTCTCTTCCCATCTAGACTTCATAACGAATGGATCATTTACTTGAAATTAATTCAGAAATCCTGGGACAAATCTGGGGACAAGAAATACTGTGAGGTTCTCAGATCATCTCCCAATATCACCAAACCATTCATTTTTCTCAACTCCCTCTACCAGGCTGAACCCTGAATTTTTATTTTTTCTTCCTTTCTTCTACTTACAATCTTTATATAATTCCTCAGGCCTATTCAAGTTCCTCTGGGGTTATTTTTAAATTAGTTTGTTGGTTGTTATAGTTGTTGATGTTGTGTTGCTGTTTTTTCCTGAAGAACAGCTTATGAGTCCTTGGGTCAACTTTAATCCCTAAGTTTCTATATATTTGATTTCTGAGTGATTTAAAAGTGAATTCACCTCAGGAAAATTTTCCTTTTCCTCCAATTTTTTCCCCAATCAAGACTCTCCCTTTTCATCTCTGAGAAGGTCAGATGCCTTCTCAAGAAGCATAAAATTCTGCTTAAAAGGTAAAAGAAGTTAAAAGGGATATTGTCTGAAGTCACAAATATTAAGGGGTTGCAGAAGTATACTACTTTAATCATTATGTTGTCTTCTATTCTACAAGCTCCCTATGTTTCAAGAGTTTAATTTTTTATTCTTTATTTCATTCAGTCATTCATTTTCTCATTTTTCCATTGTGAAAAATAGTCTATTAATTCTTGTATGGATACAAAGTGCTTACTAGATGGGAGAGAGAATAAGATACATAATAACAAATATAGCAATAAAAACGATTATTATTTTATTAATTGCTATAACGGTTAAGATCATCAGGCACTTATGTGCCAGACACCTTGCTAAATGCCATGCTTGAGTAACTCTCACAAGGGCCACCCTGTGGGACAGATACGATCTTATGCCAATTTATAGGTGATGAAACTAAGGCAAAGATTGACTAGCTAATTGCCTGGAGGTTACATGGCATATTGGTGTAGAGCTGGTATAGAGCTGTGGTATCAAACATAATGTGCCAACTGATAGGACAAAATGCTATGGAGGTCAGAAGAGAGATGTTCACATTCAGCTGAGAGAATTAGGCATAAATCTGTCAAAGTTCCCTGAAACTTTTGATTTGGTTTCTGACATCTTTGTGTCATGCATCATAACTTGTTTCTAGGAGAACTATCCAACCTTCTTAACTTTGGGAAGTATATTTAGATGGAGGGATATTCTTTGGATGAATACAGGGCAACATCAACTTTTTTATTTGATTGAGAGCTTTATTTTTATTCTGAGTTGCCTTGAGTGTGCAGACTTCAGAGTTATCCATACACATCATAAAACCAGGCACAGAATGTAGACTACTTTCTTCATTGTTCATGATTTGTTATATAGCATTTAAAATTTTTCAAACACTGTGAAAGAAATCGGAAGAAAATGACAAGACTACTTAATGTTAAGTTCACACAAGTCAACCTAGCTATATAATTTGCTCTGTTTAAGGTATGACAAAATTCTTCAGAAGTTCACTCAAATTGTAAATATGCTCTTATTATGCCCCTAGAATGGTGAGCCATGATTGTTTCTATCATACACAAGTAGTGTCTTAGGTAAATAGTGCATGATCTCCCACATAAGGCACAGCACATTAGTATTGTAACATGTTCCAGAGAGAAAGATCAGGGCCAAAGATTGTTGACGCTCAGTCTCAAATCATCCACCAGTAATTGAGCCATGAATAGCATCTTTTTTTTTTTTTTTCCCCCCCCCGGGAGGTCCTGGGGAATGAACCCGGGTCCCTCTATATGGGAGACAGACACCCAACCGTTTGGGCCACATCTGCCCCCTCATGAATAGCATCTTACAATCCACAAGGCTGGGCTGCTGCCCCCTCTCTTCAACCATTCTGACCCTATCGCCATTCGGTTTAAACACTATTATTTCCTAATGACTATTTATTGGGCCACCTAACTTTAGTGTTGCCATTAGCAGAAGCTGTCTGCATTCCAGAAGTCTATCACTATGAAAACTCTTGGCACAGCAAAAAGGCAGAATTGACAGTGAGCTCCCTGCATTTTTGATGGCAGACCTAAATCTTCTAGGTCAGAGGGAAGAGGGAAGGTGTTTGGATACTCGACTGACAATTGCCTTTATTGTTGCTGTACTGGATCCAGCAATCAATTTAGGAAAGAAGTTTTTCTGATATTTTAAAGTTGAAACAGTCTGGGTCATGTCCCATCATTCCCCCCATCCTCATTCCAATATGGGTGATGATTTTTAAGAAGCAAAAACTAGACAGTTTGCATGACGTAAAATGAAAATTTCAAATTTGAAATTAGTTATACCCTTTCATGCATTGTAGCTGAGGTTTCAGAACATGCATCTTTTATCAGCAGGGATCTGAGATCTGAACTAGATCTTTGATGGGGCTCTGGGGCTGCTGTATGGGCACAGTAGGCCATAATGACTTTATGGAATGTGTCAGTGAAACAACACAGGAGGATTTATATGATAGGTCTTAACTGTTAGGAAGAAGCTATAATAGCCTATTGTAGCAAAAATCTCACTTTTCAGTAAGTACCTAAATGCCAATTTACACAGTAGGGATTTTTAACTAACAGTGACAGCTGTTTGCCTTTGAGAAGGTATTTTTTACTATTAGCCAATAAGAGAATAATTTGTCTGCTTCAACAAATTCAATTTCAAAGTATATTGACTATGTAGTATTCAAATACAATTACCATATTTATGGATCTCATTCTGCCTACATAATATAAAAGCAGTGCATTTAATATGAATAATAAAGAGAAATGTCTTCTTAGCATATTCCTTATTGCCATCAGCTTTGGAAATTTGCAAGTGTGTTAAAATATATTTTAACAATTTTCACCATTAATACATAATGATCCCTTCTTTCAATCATTATATATTCGGAAGTTAGCATTAAAATCCAGGATGAAATGACTCAGTTGAATTAAGATAAATAAATATTTAAATTGCATTGAACTTGCTGGAAAGACAAAATTAAGCCATACTATGGAATTGAAATTTTTAATGTAGATATTTTGTTTAGAGGTTGTGCACAGGTCACTGGCATATGCACATGCTGAAAAAAATTAACTTTTAATGGCTGGGTAAAATCCATTTATAATTGCATAAATTTAAGATACTTTTTAATGGAAAATTTAGCAGTAAATAATCAGAATATGTTATAAATTTATACAATTTTTAAGGCTAATATAAATGTTATGAATATGGTATGGTCCCGCCACCCAGTAAACTGAATGGTATCATATTTTAAAGTATGAAAGTGCATTAAAAAATAGTGTTCATTATATATCAATACATGGTGATGATTTTCTAAATTAAAATAGTGAAACCTATATAAATAGATATGGGTGAGTCATTTTACAAGGCAGGCAAGAAGCAAAGAAAGAGCTCAGTTCTCATGCTTCTGCCCACTCACATGTATTATCATTTTTATCATGCTCGGCATCATGGAAGGCCAATTTAAGATTTGGGCATTTTAAAATAATCTATATATCTAAAGGTCTAAAATTAGTTCAAAATGTTTTTAAAACATCCATAAATCTGCCTCACCACTCTTCTGTGATTAGTGCCCTGTAGCCCCAGCAGTTTGCTCTGAAGGCAAAATCAGACACACAAACTTCAAAAACCACCTCAAGATGGAAACATTTTAAAGATGATTTTAGTCCAGTGTTTCTTCAAGATTGCTCTGAAGACCACTGGTATCAAGGTCAATAGGGATGTGGTTTCAAATGTAGACTATGAGACTCTACTCAAGACCTACCAGAGTTTCTGGGTATATGACTTGAAAATCTACATTTCAAACAAGTGAGAGTCTGGTGCTCAGTAAATTTGACAACCCAAAAGATGGAGAATTTCCCTCCTATAAATGGTCTATGACACACAATGCATTCCAAGTACTGTCTCTGCTCTCGAATTTTGCTCTTCTTTAGTCCTATTTCTATAAGTTATTTTGGTGCTGCATTATAATTAAGTATATAAAGTTTTTAATTGACTGTGGAATTGTAGTAAAGGGTTTTAAATGTACATGGCCATTGGTAGTTCCTATATGATATGAAGATATTATCTTGGATTTTTTTCCTTTATCTAAATGAAAAGCTTTATCATACAGTAGTGATTTACCTTTCTATATTTAATTATTCTTGGGGCCAAGAACATGTACTTCTCAGTCCAGTAAACTAGAGAAGACTGTCCCTGATTCCCTTCCCACCCAGAAAAAGAAAAGAAAAGAAAAGAAAAATCACTGCATTAATAATCTGGGTCATCCAGCAATGTTTTGGTCTTGGGTCTCAAACAAGGAGTAAAAATTAAATAGATACAGTTTATCATTTCATGGGTTCCTAGAAAGTAAATATGAATATTTTTAAAATTATAACTTTTTTGATAACAGTAATATTTAGTGTGCTCACTTTATGGAAATTAATTACAACTATAAATTATTTTTAAAAATTTGCAAAATGTTGACCAGTATGCAGACCTAAGTTTGATATGTGTCATTTTCCTTCTTAGTCCACATTTCTGACTCGTGTTACCAAGCTTGGTGTTTTCTTTGTTGTTGTTGTGTTTTGTTTTGTTTTTTAGTGGTCTATGGAATGCATTTTTACAAAAATTAAAAAAAAACAACACTTATGTATTCATGATGTCTTTTTTCCAGCACTTTTTCTTTCTGTGACATGGGGTGTTGCTATTTAGACAACATAATCCCTTTCTATCGAGAAGTCAAACCTCAATAAACTCTCAGAGTGGGTCATCCCCTATAGCTGAATAAATGGTTGTCTTTTCATTTAAGTGATTTTGATGCAGTAATTCATTCCTTAGAGACAATGGCATTTCATTCAGCATTAAAATTGGTATTGTATCCAGAACATGAGAGGAAGAGTTTGTCACATCCTGTAGTAATCCTACCAAATCTGCAGTTGTATATTTGGGGGCATAGTGGAAGAGAGATAGTAACAAACTGGAGTCTGTTCCGTTGAACATGAACTGAAATAATTACACTGTAGGATGCTTTGAAAGAACTGTGTCTTAAGCAGGAAGAGAGGACTTAAGAGAAAAAGTAGAATAACTGACTTGAGATACAGGGGCTGTCATTTGAAAAGGATTTGAATTTGGTCTGTCAAGTACAGAGGAAGGAAACAGAAGTGCTGGGTCAAGTTATCAAGGCAGATTTAAACTGTGTTGCAACATATCAAGGTTTCAATGTAAGCTATATACCCATCTCTTAAAACAGTTGCATATAGGTTTCTTGCTTTAAATCATAAGGGGACTATATTATCTCTTAGACTATTCCAACAATAGGTGTTGCATGTCTACACTGTGCCAATCAACTGGCCAAGAGCTGAGGAACACAGTGGAGTAAAGACCCTGTAGGTGCCCTAAATTGATTCAAGGCAGAATTGATAGATGCTAGAGGAAAAGCTAAAATATCCTTTGGGGTTTCAGAGTAGGGAAATATTTCATGTCTTAGATTCCCTGATTTTCTGAGTACTTTTTGAGATTAATCATATAGTTATTAACATGAAATTGAGTAAGATTAAACAAACATTTAAAACCTGTCAACTCTAAATAACCTGGCACCAAATCATCTTGGATAATTAAGACATCTCCTATGACTCTAACAAGCATACCCAGACCAAAGGGACTGGTAGGGTGAATATGGGATATTGCAGGGTTGTTAAAAAAGAATGAGTAAGAAAAAGTCTGCTCTGGATGGCTAATCAAATAGCCTGAACCATTTCTCTTTCAGGTATAGATGTGTATAATTCATCAGTACATAAAAATAAATATTGTGAAAATGCAAATATGAATATATTATAGTTTTTATAAAAAGTCTCATTGATCTGTATTTTAACAGGAAACCATATAAATCACTTTAAATAGTTTTCTGATCATCAGCCTAGTAGAAGATTCAGGTTTCTGGAAAGGATATCAGTTAAATGCTTTCTTCTTTTTCTCTTCCCTCCCCTCACCCCCTCCTCTTTTCTCCTCTTCTCTTCTCTCCTCTCTTTTTAAGACTATGACTTCCACCGCTCTGCAAATCCTTGTGACATGTTTTTGAATCACTGCCATGTGGCTTTTATAAGATGGGTTGAGCCAATCCATGGAAACCCAGGAAGGAGGGAACTAGAGGAAGACCTACCTTGCCCCACTTTCCCTCAGACCCCCACTCTCCTATGGGTGTCTCTCACCTCACTTGCTGAACCCAAGGGAGTTCGTTGATACCTTCCATGTGGGTCAGTCTACCAGACACAGAGCAGAACATATAAAGACAGAAATTGCATCTAGAGAGGCAAACGGATCAGGCACCATGCCTACCATGCACAAGACTCTCTTCTATATTTCAGGGGATACAGTGATAAAGAAAACAGTTTCTGTCCTCCAGGACCTTGGGTAAATATATAGGTAATTTCAAAGTGGTGTGATAAGCATTATTCTGGCAGCAAGCCTGGGATGTTCCCAGAACAAAAAGCTACTTCTTCCTCCAATGGACTGCCAGTATTTATACACAATCATGCTTGCCACAAAGGTAGGACTGAACAAAGGTAAAATAAATAGGGTAATGTACAGATTCTAAGTCCCATCTATGCTTTCACAAAGTTCTGAGTCTAGGGAGATTTTTCTGTATACAGCTGATGACTTACAGAAAAGAAAAATATAGGTTAAACTTTTGACAAGTTGATATTTAATATTCTCATGTCTAAACTTACTAAAATTCAACAACAAAAAATAATGAGGGGGAAAGAGAGATGTTTTGTTGCTCCATGAATCAAATATAAGTTACAATAAATTTGTCAGAAAGTTCCACTTTCTTTTAAGCTAGGAGATGACAAGACAGATATTTCATACCACAGAATTTTGTTTTTGTTTTCATTTCTACATCTTAGACCCCAGAGAAAGGGCTTTGGAGTCTATGAGGCTTCACAACAAACATTTAGTCTTTGGGCCTTGACTGCTTTATCTGTAAAATGGAAATAATAAGACTTTCTATCTCCTTAAGAATTCCTCAATTTGATAACTGATTAGAAAGTTATGATAAAATGTTTCATGGAGGTCAGCCACTAGCTGGGAAAAAGTTGATTATTATAAGAGCACTTTTTGAACTATTGATACTTACAGAAACTCCTAACAAAATATATTATATCCTGTTGAAACTGCCCTTGGAAGACTGCAATTATCCAGGGCTGAAATTGATTGCCGAGTGTCTGTGAACATCTGGAATTTTATAAATTGTGCCTTTGGAGCCCAAAAATATGTGAACTATTTTCAGAAGTAGATGGCTCTCATAGAAGAAGCTTAATACAATCTTCTTGTCTTTAGAGCTTTTTAGTCTTGAGGTAGAGTCAGAATAGGCATAACATTCCCTTCCCCCTATAGTCTCAGCCACCAGTAATGGCACCATTTTAAAGTGAGACGTTAGTGGCATATTTTCTCTTTATTGGGAGAGTCATGACCATAACCTTCAATGAGAAGCAGCCAATGTGGAAAGAGCACAGGCTGTTTTGGGCAACTGAATTTCAAACCAACTATGCCAGATGTGCAATATTAAATAAATCCACTTTCCAAGGACCTCATGTATGAAATGAGACCCACTGAGCCATATACTACTCTAGAAATTAGGACCAGCCTAGTGTGTTTTGAGAGAACCCCGCAGAGGACTCCGATGAACAGCCCAATCACAACTGCACTCCATTGGAGCAAGTGATGACCAAGTTCCCAGTGTAATTTTTCCTGTGTTTGGGGAATGGTATTGGGCAGTTCCATATCCTTCCTCCATAATCTTTTAAGATTACCAATTCAACCCGAACTCCTCTGTGCCAAAGAAGGGAGTTTGAGTGTGGACCTATCTCAAGAATAGGCTCAGGTACAAACATTTCCACTCCTGCCTGGAACATAGGCACAGAACAATGGCAGTCGATGTCCAGAAGGACAGTCCTGTTTTGTTAGTGCTTACAGGTTCATTAAAGCACTTGGTTGGTTTGTTTCTGGTTTAGCCACTATCCTTGACCCTGAAATTACAGCTCAGGAATTGAGAAATCATAGGATTGCCATAGGTAGAGAGCCAAGGTAGAGAGTAGATTTAGTGAAAGGAACAACATAAGAAGGAAGAGAGAATTTTTTAAAGAAAGGTAATATTTGGATCCTGTTCTTAGACATGTTGCAATGTGTACCATTAAAATATGGTTTTAAAGGTGACATTTGATCAAGGGCCTCAGAAGTGCTGGATCTTGCACTCGACCACTGTGTCCAAGAGAGCCTGGACACACACACACGATGGCGCTGGCCAAGGACGCCAGATAACTTAGCAAAACCAGCTGAAGTTTTGACCCTAAATTCCAAAACATTTATTCTCAAAATATGGTCCTCTGACCAATGTCGTAAGCATCACCCAGAGACTGTTAGAAATTGAAATTCTCAGGCTCCACCCCAGACTGCTAAGCCAGACACTCTGGGGAGGAGCCTAACAGGCAGTAGTTTAACAACACCTCCAGGTGATCCTTATATGCTGCTGAATTTTAGAACCACTGACTTAAAGGAACAACATAAACTATCACCATAAAATCTTCCTTTCCTACTTCCTCCAAAACCTATTCTAGGTCTTTTTTAAAAAAAAAATTCACAACAGGGGGAAAGGGAGATAATAAGTTGGAAGAAAAGGATAGAATAAGAAAATACATTTACTTCAATCCCCCAGAGGGTTGCTGGCTTGGGCTGCCTGCTTTTGGTCTTACCAAGCAAGGGTAATAACTGAGTGACTGACAGCAATGTGGATGGACACGAAAGAGCCAGAGATGGAGAGGGGGTAGGTCTTGATAATCCAATAAGCAGACTCACCGTTTTTGAACTTCCTTTCACTTATTTTATTCTTTAATGTTGTCTTCATTTATAATGATATATGAATGAAACACCACAATATTTTAAGTCTATAGGGCTTCTAAATACCTTAATCTGGTCCTAGAATGAAGGTGAGTGGAAAGAAAGATATAAGGGACAGAGTGCGGCTTGTGGAAGTTAGCTAACAAGCCTTCTCCCTTCTGGGCATCAGGCTTCAGCTGGCCCCCTTACAATCCAGGTCCTTTGTTAGTGTTTGACACTAACAAAGATATATGCTGCCACCATTATCTTTTTGGTTTATGATCACTGGCTAGTGCTTTGAATGTACATTCTCAACTTTGAGTACCACTTGATCTCATTGGGCTGGGAAAGACCTATGTATGAACATAGTCTTGGGGGGTGGAGGGGGTGTTGAAGGCAATGTCTTGCACCCCCCTTAGAGGCCAAAATCTCTTAAGTACTCAGGATGTCAATTTTCACAGGCAGCTCTTCTTATTGCCACTCTTGCACAGGAAAGGAAAGAGGGCACAGCATGCCCTAGTAAATTGTCCAAAGTAACAATAATTGTGACATTGCCAAATCAAAGAAATTTGCAGGGTGTAGCCATAGGTGGGTATTTAATTTTTAATTAATTAAAGTTTAAAAATGCATTACCTCAGTTGTACCAGCCATTTTTAAAGGGCTCAGTAACCACATGTGGGGAGTGGCGACCACACTAAACAGTGCAGATGTAGAGCATTATCACAGAGCTCAAGGTGTTAGAGGGAGAGCTGGGGGTGAGGGTGTGTTGATAGTTTAAAGTTAACAAGAATAAATCACATACTAGGAAAGTAATAATGTAACATATAGATTCCAACTATTATATCTGAACACAGAAAGAACAAATGCTTCTGAGTTGAAGCAGGTTATTAGACAGAAAAAGGCATCCTGTGCCCTAGGCCTTCAGCTAGAGCAGGGACTCAGCTGCACAGTTACAACCTCTCTCCATGATCAGTTGCTGCTCTATGCTGCAGGGTTCTGTCCTCTGTCACCCAACAGAGCCATTGGCTCTTTTGCCCATCAACCCTTCTCCTCCACTACTCTTTACATCTTTCCTTCTTTTACTTTGTAATCCAAGACCCTGATCTCAGGTAATTTTAAGTAAGTAAACGTAATTAAGTAGGAGCCTTAAGTTCATCTGTATCACAGCCTTTCTGAACTGCTCTTTGTTTTTCTGGTCATTATAGAGATTCACCTGTAGAGCCATTTGCCTAATAGATATTTTTTTCCAAGTTTCCTTCAAACGCTTTTCTGATATTTCTTTAGGATCAGAATAATTGGATGACAGTGCACAATAAGGAGTAATGTTGCTAGCAGCCCCTTCTTGCTTCTACCCCACTTTTATACAAGAGAAATAGTAATCAAAGAACATAATTATATTTTTCCCGTTAACCTTTTTCTCCTGGTGTTTCAAGATAATAAATTATAAAAATAGGAAACAATAGTGAGTAAATAGGGAAATTTCTGAATTTCCACCAGTTTTTGTTCTGCTTATGGTCAGGGGCCAGGTATGGTGGTTTTGCACAGCTGCCTGATGAGCATGGCAGAAAGAGAGTTGACTGGGTAAGGGGTATGTGTGTTGTAAGTAGAAAACAAGTGAAAAATCATTTGGGAAATATCAGTAGTTTCTCTGGCTAGTTCTTTGCTAATGTGGCCTGAAGGCCCTTTATGACTGGGTAAGGGGTGTGTGTGTTGTAAGAAGAGCAAGTGCAGAATCATTTAGCAAATACCTGTAGCTTCTCTGGCTGGTTCTTTTCTAGTGTGGCTTGAAGGCCCTTTATGAGCTCTAACCAGTCCAGTCCAATTTACGTGACCCACTTGTGGAATAGGATGATTGTAAAGCATTATAAATAAATTTCTGAATGTATTTATAAGCAACTTTGTTTCTGAAAAGACTGTGTGGCAGTTCTTCTCATAAATATTAACTGATTGAGGAAAAATAAATCTGTAATCTTATAAAGGTTGGCTATAAAATTGTAAAACCAAATTCCCAAGTCACACACACAATTAAGCTCATTAACTTATAGCCGTATCTTATAAATGCACATATATGCCGGATTCATCTAGAACAAAATATAATTTAACAACATGGTCCAGGAATACATCAGATAAAAATTAAAATGACTTGATCATTTATAAAACAAACATTGACTACAGTTTTAAAATGTAGTAGATAACAACACAGCAACAATTCTGTCTGTAGAAATTGAGCGGAAGCAGACACATGCATAGCAAAACCCCTCCAAATTGTACTAATTGGGAGATAATTGAATTTGGGAGAAAATTCAATTTTGGAATAGCTTTAGATTAAGAGTGCAGTCTTTATATACTCAGAAAAAACAAAAACAAAAAGGAAAAAACAAAACTAATTGGATTATGGGAAGATGGCCTAGTAAGATGGTCCAGAAACCAGTAACTCTACCAGAATAACTATTAAATAGACCTGAACTGTTTGAATCAACTATTTTGAAACTCAGAAGTACAGCAGAACACAGTACAGTGTCCAGGGAAGAGTGGGAGTAAAAGGCTGGTCAACTGCGGTAAACACCAGTCAATGTTTCTCTCTGCTCCCTTCTGTTTACAAGCACCTATCCCCGTACTTTCCTGGCAAGCAGAAGTGGGCCCTTGGTGTAGCTTCCTGGTACCAAAGAGGGACATAAAAATCCACCTTCCCAAGATCCAGGGTGGGCAAGGGCTGATCACAGCTTTTGATGAACTATTTTGGATCACTGTGGGCCCTGCTATGAGGGTCATCACAGTTCCACCAGCCCCAGATAAAGGTGGTGGAGTAGACTTAAAGACAATATGCTTCCTCAGACCTGCAGAGGACAGTTGAAGGGCTGCATGTGTTGGGTGGGTAAAGAAAGTACACCTTTGGGGAGCTGTGGAAGAAGCTCTGGCCACCCTTCCTGTCCTCTCACTCATTCCATCTTCAGGATGTTTAGAGCTGGCCAGCACTTCCTTTATGTGTCCCTGGCCTTGTCCTGGCAGAGGAATATTAACTTGAAAGCACTTCTCTTTTGTGCTCCCTCTTCCATTATACATTCTTCTGGCAAAGCAGCTTGAGACAATGAAAGTTGTGTACGAAACAATTGAGTTAGTTTCCTGGAAAGTAGAAAGGGCATTCAAAATCTTGTAACCAGGGTAAGTCCTAAGGCCACTCATAAGCACAAACCCAGGATAAGACACAGACCCAGAAAGGACAGGAAGGACTCTGAAGGTTACATTTTTCTTGGACAGACCTTCATGATAGGAGAGCTGACATTCAAGAAAATCTCTGTCATATCACCAGCTGTTTATAAACTAAAAAACAGACATTCCCAGGGAATAAATCTCAGAGTTAACATTTTAAAAAATTAAAATGTTCACTGTGCAACAAAAGATTACAAGACAAAGAAACAGGAAATAATGGGCCATCCAAAGGAAAAGGATAAAAATCCAGAAAACACTAATGAAGGAGAACAGATTATTGACATACCAGACAAATATGTTAAAAAAAATATTCATCAATATGCTCAAGAAGGCGAGGGAAAATACAGAGACAGAAATATAGGATATCAGGAAAGCAATGAATGAACGGTATGAGAATCTCAATAAAGAGATAGATAGTTTTAAAAGGAACCAAACATAACTATTGAAGTTGAAGACCACAATTACTGAAATGAAAAATCCTCAGGAGGGTTTCAACAAATTGTAGCTGGAAGAAGAAAGAATCAGTGAAGTTGAAGACAAGGCTATTGAAATGAGTCAGCCTAAGGAGCAGAAAGTGTACCAATATATGAAATATGTGGGTTCCAGAAAGAGAAGAAAGAGAGAAAGAGGAAGAAGGAATAGTCAAAGAAATAATGACAAAAAACTTCCCAAACTTACCAAATGACATGAATATGCATATCAAGAAGCTCAGAGAATACCAAACAGGAAATATTTGAAAAAAAAAAAAAAGGCCCTATCACATACAGATCAAACTTTTGAAAGCTAAAGTCAAGAAGAGAGTTCTGAAAGCTGCAAGGGAAAAGCACCATGTTAGGCATAAGGGAATCCCAATTAGATTAAGTGCTTATTTCTCATGAGAAATCATGGAGGCAAGAAGGCAGTGGATTGAAATACATAGAGTGCTGAGAGAATACAATTGCAAATCAAGAATTTTATACCTGGCAAGACTTTCTTTAAAAAATGAGGGAGACATTAAGACATACCCAGATAAATAAAAGCTGAGAGAGTTCATCACCATTAGACGTGACCTTCAAGCAATGCTAAAGGGAGTTCTTAACCTGAAAGGAGTGGACACAAGACAGTAGTTCAAAGCACAGTAAAGAAATAAAGACCATCATACAGTAATCATTGGGGTAATTGTAAATGCCAGTACTATTGTATTTTTTGGTATGCAACTCCATTTCTTACTTCCTACAGGCACTAAAATGCAAATGCATAAAAAGTAATGATAAATCTATGGTTTTGGACATATAATTTATAAACATATAATTTGTAAAAAGTAAAAAAATGTGGGATGAAGGGGTATAGGAACAGTGTATATGTACAATACTGAAGTCAAGTTGGTATCAAACCAAATATGATTGTTATATTTTAAGGATGTTAAATTTTAAGCCCATGTAAACACAAGGAAATTGTATGAAAAATATATCTAGATGGAAATGAGAAGGGACTCAATATGTTACAATACAAAAATAAAATAAATATGAATGTCGGCATTAATGGAAGAATTATAGGCCAAAAAAGGTATAAGACATATATGATAAGTCCACAACTAACATCCTACTTAATGGTGAAATATTAAAATCTTTCCTCTGATCAGGAAAAGACAAGAACATCCACCGTTACCACTGTTATTTAACATTGTACTAGAATTTATATCAGGAGCAATTAGGCAAGTAAAAGAAATAAAAGGCATTCAAATTGGAAAGGAAGAAGTAAAATTTTCCCTATTTTCAGATGGCATGATTCTATATACATAAGATCCTAAAAATCTACAACAAAACTCCAAGAGCTAATGAATGAATTCAGCAAAGAGGTGGGGTGCAAGATCAGCACCCCAAAATCAGTAATGTTTTATACACTAGTAGTGAAAAACCAGAAGATGAAATCAAGGGAAAAAATTAATTTATGGTAGCTAGTGAAAGCATCAAATATGTATCAATAAATCTAACCAAGAATGTAAAGAACTTGTATACAAAAAAACATTGCTAGAAGTAATCAAAGAAGACCTAAACTAATAGAAGGAGGTTCCATGTTCATGGACTAGAAGACTAAACATTGTTAAGTTATGAATTCTATCCAAAGCAGTTTATAGATTCAACGCAATCTCAGTCAAACTCCAACAACCTTCTTTTCACAAATGGAAAAGCCAATCAACAAATATATATGGAAGAGTAAGGGACCCTGAATAGCCAAACTCTCTTGATAAAGCAAAAAATTGGAGGGTTCACTCATACCAATCTTAAAACTATTTTCAAAGCCACAGTAATCAAAACAGCATAGTACTGGCACAAGGACAGATATATAAACCAATGGAATTGAATTGATAGCTCAGAAATCAACACTCACATTTATGGTCAACTGATTTTTGACAAGAGGGTAAAGAGCACTCAAATGGGAGAGAATGGTCTCATCAACAAATGGTGTGTGGAATACTGGATCTTGATTTGCAGAATAATGAATGTGTACCCCTACATAACTTCATATATAAAAATCAAGTCAAAATGGAACAAAGACCTAACTATAAAGCCAGAATTACAAAAATCCTCAAAGAAAACATAGAGAAGCATCTTCAGTACCTTGTTAGGCAATGGTTTCTTAGACATTACATCCAAAGCACAAGCAACCAAAGAAAAAATAGATAAATGGTACATCATCAAAATTAAAAACTTTTGTGCCTCAAAGGACAATAACATTAAAATAAAATGCCAGCCTATAAATGTGAAAAAATATTTGGAAACCACATATCTGATAAGGGCTTAATATTCAGCAAATATAAAGAAATCCTTCAACTCAACAATCAAAAGACAAACTACCCAATTAGGAAATGGATGAAAGACTTGAATAGACATTTCTCCAAAGAAGACCTACAAATGACCAAAAAGCTAATGGAAAGATGCTCAATATCAATAATCATTAGGGAAATGCAAATCAAAAACCCCAATGAGGTACCATTACATAATCATGAGAATAACTTCTATTAATACTAAGGAAAATTATGCATGTTGGATAGGATGCGGAGAAATAGAAACACTAATTCATTGCTGGTGGGAATGTAAAATGGTGCAGCCACTGTGGAAGACAGTTTGGCAGTTCCTAAGAAAGTTAAGTATAGAATTACCATATGATTTAGCAATCCCACTTTTTGGTATATAGCCAAAATAATTGAAAGCAAAGACTAAAACTGATATCTGTATACCAATGCTCATAGCAGTATTATTCACAATTGTCACAAGATGGAAGCAACCTAAGTGTCCATCAACTGATGAATAAATAAATTGTGGTATACACACACAATGGAATATTATTCAGTTGTAAAAAGGAATGAAATTCTGATACGGATGAACCTTGGAGACATCATGTTGAGTGAAATAAGCCAGACACAAAAGGGCAAATATTGTATTATCACTGATATGAAATAAATAGAATAAACAAACTCATGGAGTAAATATCTAGAATATAAGTTAGTAGGGGATAAGGGAAGGGAAGGGATAGGGTGTTAACGTTTAAAATGTAAAGAGTTTCTATTTGGGACAATGAAAAAGATTTGGTAATGAATTGTGGAGATGGTAGCAAAACACTGTGAACATAATTAACAGCAGTGAACTATAAATGCCAATAGTGCTAAAAGGGGTAAGTTTAGGTTATATATATGTTACTAGAATAAAAATTTAAAAAAAAATCCTTGACCCTGCACAACACACACAGTGAACCTTAAGTTAGACCATGGGCTATAATTAATACTACAATTATGAAATGTGCTTTCATCAATTTCAACAAATATGCAATACCAATGTAAGGTGTTAATAATAGAGTGATATATGGGAATCCTGTAATTTATGCACAATTGTTGCATAAACCCACAACTTCCTCTGATTAAAAATATAAAGGAAACAAACAGAAAACTAATTGCTCAAAAGATCTTTCCATATATTGGTTGACCTCTTTCATTCAGAAGATTTTACTGCAAAATAAATAGAAGAGGTTTCATTGACAGAAGCAGTGGGCTAAACCAGACAAACTTTCAGAATCTTTCCAGATCACAACCTGTGATTCCATGGTCTGTAAGTACCAGCATCTGATTATATAAAACTAATTAATGTGATAAAGTATTTAAATACACTTCTTTAGAATAGAACAAGCTTAAATTCTACAATATTCTTTATGCTTTTCTTTTTAAAAGAGCGTACAACTGAACTACATAAAGATGAGATCAAATTATAGCATATTTCCCATGAATGGAATCTGAATTAATACTGTTCTTCTCTGATAAATATCCTCAGTATGTATACTTGAGAGAAAGGCATGTGCTTGAATGCCAATACTTCCTCAGCAATGGTTTTCCAACTTTCTTAACTTACAGTAAAACCTGTAATCTTGTAGGTGTTCCTTCTCTAGCCTCTGTTGTTATACACACTGTTTTAGTCTCCTTGCAATCTCTACACAAAACATACCATTAATTATAAAGAATTTAGAGATTAGAACCATTTCTTATTGAAATAGGCTGCTTTTTTCAAAACCCAAAAAAGAGCAAGCTCAACTGCAATATTCTTGTGTTCTGTTTTCTATCACTGAAGAGACAGAAAATCTCTGATTATTTCTATCTAATCTAATAAATAGTTTTTTATAGCTCAAGAAAATAACCAAAATATTCTGAAAGACAGTTCCAATTGTCTTGCTGTTGGCCTAGAAATATTATGGGACAAGAACAAGTCAAGGATCTTTCAAGTCATGGTAGTGAGGTTGAATGCTCTGTATGGTGCATTTCCTTGGGACAGCTTAATAACAGGCACTCCTTTGGAACCTGCCATATGTGTCATAACATTGAATTCCTTCAACATTAGTGGTGGGGTGCCCAATACCACAAATAAAGGTCCGAGAGTAGAAAGGCAGCATCCTGATTATTTTCCAGATTCCGTTGACTTCTCTGGAGCTTATATACCTCAGGATTATTTTTTCTTTTGCTCCTTGTTATAAATCAAGCAAGGAGATAAAAGAAATCCTGAGACTAATACTATAAATATTAAGATTGGTAAAATTATAGACTCAATGTATATGTTGAAAGTCAGGTGACTTTTTTCATTTTGAAGAAAATGAAAGAGGAGGCAGAGAAAATAAATTCATTTTAGGTAAAGATTGAGAATGTACCCACTGTATATTAAATATTCTGCTTTCAAGTGTCATTCAATTGTCAAATTTTGGAGAACACTGGATTCAATCCACAAAAGCTGACTTCTTCATTTCAACTATTGGTCTGACCTACCAACTGTGCAGTCCCAGTCAGATCAGTCAAAAAATTCCCTTCATTTATATGTTTAGAGCCAGAGTACAATCCACAAAATGCAG